>CAKAKR010060976.1:6245-34579 GCA_916700685.1 Adelosebastes latens | reverse complement strand
TGACCTCTGACCTCCAGATCAGTGAATGTAAATGGGTTCTATGGGTACCCACGAGTCTCCCCTTTACAGACATGCCCACTTTATGATAATCACATGCAGTTTGGGGCAAGTCATAGTCAAGTCAGCACACTGACACACTGACAGCTGTTGTTGCCTGTTGGGCTGCAGTTTGCCATGTTATGATTTGAGTATATTGTTTTATGCTAAATGCAGTACCTGTGAGGGTTTCTGGATGATATTTGTCCATTGTTTTGTGTTGTTAATTGATTTCCAATAATAAATATATACATACATTTGCACAAAGAAAGCATATTTGTCCACTCTCATGTTGATAAGAGTATTAAATTTGACAAATCTCCCTTTAAAGCTGAAGTAGGCGAGATTAGAGCAAATATGATTAAAACAAGTTTTTTTATAAAACGGTCGCTATATCGTGACAGTAGTACATGAAACAGGTAACCTGAAAAAAATCCTGTGCCTGTGTCCTCCAGTGCTCCTAACCGCATCTGCAAGATTTCACAGACTGGAGGAAAACAAGCAGTAAGAGCTGATCTGAGGTCTGCTGTCCATCTGCTGTCTATGAGAGCCGGCTGTCTATCACTCGCAAACTCCGACCAAACGGTCAAACTAGGCAGCGCTGATCAAATATGAATCAATATTATGTTACGTTAATGCCTATTTCTCTCCTCAAATGTTTTCAGAAACATCATCTCATGCTCTCTCAATGAAATGACCTGTGATTGGTCAAAGTCTCCCGTCACGGGTTAGGTTTCTTTAAAGCCTGAAAACAGAGCCATGAGAAGGTGTAGAAGTCTAGTTTTCTCTCAGAACACTTGAATTACAATATGCTGAAAGGTTATTATGGAATTTCTGCCCAAATGATGCCAAAAACATTCTGCCTACTGCCACTTTAAGGTACATTTTCAACAGATAAAAAATGTGCGATATTTAATTGCAATGAATCGCAACTATATATTTGAATCGATCGACGGCCCTGTTAAAAATATAAAATAAATAGCAGAATAGTATATATTCAAGACACCCAAAACATAGCATATATACAGGATGTGTTGAAAAGAAACACTGGTCCATACTCACATTAACAAGTGTCTCGTCGATGTATAAAAGGAAAGCTGCATAATCCGTCCTTCATCACAACAACTGACAGGTAATGTGAAGGATTTATACGAACAAATAAATAGCACAGAGAGAGTGTGTGTGTGTGCGTTGGTATGAATGAGCCAAACATGTGAGGGGGAGATCAGATGCAAACTGTGGGAGGTTGTCATCTGTCAGGTTCTCACACACACACTCACACACATACACACACACAGCAAATCTTTCATTTAATTGGAAAGACTCAACTGTCTCTTGTCACATTCGGTGATTTACTTGGTCGTAAATTGCATTGGCTGTAAATGAGCGAGTGTTACGTTCATAAATTACACAAGCGGGGAGAGGGATGGTGGGAACGGGAGCTAAATGCCAACATGCACTTTCTCTCTCTGACACACACACACACACACGCGCGCACACACACACGCGCACACACTCATCCTGTTGTGCTGACAGCTGACTCACAGCTAAAAGACAATCATCAGCATAAATGTTGCTTGATGTAAACACTCCCTTTGCTTCCATCTGCACCGGTGACACACACAAACCTCACTCCACTAGTGACACACACACACACACGTCTAAAGGCATGTTCGGACCTGCGGGTTCACACACACACACACACAAACAGTAGTGATGTCATGGTTGACATTGTGTTCCCAAGGTCTGCTTTGGGATTAGCTCACGTGCATCGGGCCGCTGTGACAAACCCTCCTGCTTCCTCTGAGTCACCCAACAACAGTCAAACATGATCACCGCGTCTCCGTCATCACGTCAAATACACACATGTACGCAGTCATCATCGTCCTTTTCCAAACTGAAAGACAGCAGGTGACTTCAGGTTTAAACCCTCCATTTGGCACGGTGGGTTTTGAGATTGTTGAGAGTTGAGCACATTTTGGGCCAGTTTCCCTGGCAGGGTGTAAAGGCCCAGACACACCAACCAGACATCAAAGAACTAGCAGCGACGAGGTGTAGGGATACTTTGTTTTTTTCCACACCGAAAAAATTGATCAGGAATCAATAAGGGAATCGATAAAGGATCGGACTGATAAGCAGAATCGATAATGACATTGGTAATAAAATCATATTAATTCCCATCCCTACTACATTCCACTGACTCAGGCAGTGAAATGGTGTCCACTGCATTTTGTTTACACATGTAAAAATGTGAGGACTGATTTGATTACGAGGCGAAAGTGAGCATGGCTCAAATACCCCCCCGCTCACTGCTTGACCCCTACTAAAGTAGGGCCAAAGGTTTTGCCCTTTAGGAACTAATGGGATTATTCTATTGAGCACAATCTAGCTTGTTATTAGCTCAGCTTCCTCAAGTCCAGGGTGCCCAACATTTTTTAAATTTTGGGCACCCTGGACTTCTAACCCCCAAAAGGCACAACTAAACCACGCTGTCAACCAGCATACCAAATTTGAAGTTCCTAAGTTAAATAGTTTTCAAGTTCTGCTCCGGAAACGACTACGTTGTCGCGGGGATATAACAACTGAACTGTGTAAATCTTCAACAATGGTCTATTTTAGTGTGGAAACTGGAAATCGAACAAACAATTAAACAAATGTATTGCTCAACTTCTTCGACTGCCCTCATATATTTTAAATGACAAGTATTATTTACAAGAGACAAGTGTTCTTTTATCAAGAAAGTCTGGGAAATGTAAATAAAATGTTCCAAATACATCATGTTTTTCATGAAATGGGTGTTTAATGTTTATATTATGGAAACATATAATTGCACAGTAAGCAGGGTCATATATCAGAGTCTGGCCTATAGGGACACAGGCAACACAGGCCTAGTCATTGGGGATTTCTGTATTTTTAAGATGTTTTTTAAACTAAAATGTGTTATACAGGTAGCAAACTCTTTAAAGGAATAACTCTTAAGCGTAACGTTAGCGAGTGTCGTTGTGTGCGGTCAAGAGAGAGACAGAGAGAGAGAAACCGAACAGATGCACCGCGCACGTTGTGTTTATTTACTAGAAAGTTGACGCGTCTTTCGAGACTGCCGCTGTTTAATCGATACTGCAGATAAGACAAAAATTACAGCAATAACGAGGCTAAGATTGCTGTAATCCCTGACACGTGGGGTCGTAGGGAGTGCATCAGATAGTTGTAAACTCTCTCCCCTCCTCCTCCCTCCCTCCTCCCTCCCTCCACAGAGCAGTAATCTGTCTGTCAGTGTGTTGCCAGTGGCTCCCTGTGGGCGGCTGTCTGTTTGAGGCGGTTTTAATTAATTTCCAATCAGAGCAAAGTAAATTCATTAAGCACTCACAGCTCTGTTTGAACACACACACACACATTCACAAGCGTGTGTTTGTATGCAGCAGTGAGCATTTACATGAACCTATGAATATGATATGCACTAATAAGACTGTGTCATGTATTCAGTGGCGGTAAATAAAATAAAGACTGTGTTTCACAGGAGAAGAAAGAAGCAAAACAAAATCACCTAATGTAGAAAGGCACACCATAAACTGGCTGCTAACTTTGAACAGGATGCAAAAGGAAAAACAAAAGAGGAAATCCAAATATATAAAAACGACAATGACATATACTGTAATATTATGTGAAAGCAGAGGGGGAAATTAGCATTTATATAGAAGATAAGACTTAAGGTCTAAAGAAAACACTTTCTATAGAGGAACGTTTTTCTTTGCTTCATATCAGGTTTGCCTGTAAATTTGTATATACTGTATGAAAAAGATTATATTCTGGTTGATACTCATTTCAAAACCTTCTACTATTTAAACAATCTACTTGCAAATTTACCTTGGATTCTTCCTATTTAAAAAAAAAAATTGTTTAAAATTAATTTGCATATAAAAACATGTTACCACATGTTCCATATAAAGCTCTTTGAAACTGCCTCAGTGTCTGAATTGTGCCGTACAAATAAACTTTTCTTGCCTTGCCTAAAATATCAGGATTCATCTGATGATGAGCATCAACAGCCACAAAAACTGTTATGGAAATTTGTTTTTACGATACCTCGTTGTATACCAAGGTACTGGTCAATAGGGATGTCACGATACCAGAAATCTAGTAGTCGATACCAATACCAGTGAATTTCCACGATTCTCCATACCCAATTTGATACCACGGTAAAAAAAAAAAAACAACAACAATAAATTCCATGTAATTCAACACGCACTCTTCTTTAAAAACATTTGAACATGACAAAAAACAGAGGCATGTAGCCTTTAAGTAATAAATAAAAAGAATTGACCCATTTAGTTCATTTTGGCGTATCAGCGGCATGTTATCAATCGATAGTCAGACGACAGACACTACATACTGACCGTGAATGCATCTGGTCCGTCAGCTCAGAGTAGCAGGTGTCACACATGGGACGAGAGAGAGTTGACAGACTGAGAGATGGCGGAGGATTTGTTGTCGAAGCGAAAAGCAAACGCATCTATTTGGCAATATTTCACGTTTAATCCCAACGCTATAAGGTAACCATAATGTTAATGAGGTAATCGCCACGAGGTGGATGGAGCCGTCACAGCTGATGTGCACGGAGCAGCGGCGCCAGGTAGACCCCCGCAGCGGAGCCCCGCAGCAAAAGCGCGACCGGAGAGGCCAGACACACCGCCACCCGACGGTAAAGATTAGAGTCAGCGCTCTACACATGTTGACCGTAATCTTTTCTTGTAAAATGTCCGTTGTAATCGGTAACACGGGTGTTGTCACAAGTTTATTAACCGGTGGGAAATTTACCTCATCGTCACATCCCTACCAACGACCGTTACAGGCATCGTACGGGACCTTCGGTAGAATGAAAGAGTACCGTCACGTTTTTAGAATTTTGGCATCAACTTGTTACCAAAGATTCGGTTCTCGTGACATCCCTACTGGTCAAGGGATCATTTTGCAACTCTGTCTCCCGCAAAATGACATTCCCACACAACTAAACTACATTCTCAATTATGTTTGAAGGAAAACATATTTTCTCTCAGATTACAGTCAAAGTTTTAAACAGTTGATTTACATGACACAAAACAGAACAAAAAACGCGACAAAACTACTTAGTTTTAGGCAACAAAACTACCGAGTTAGGTTTAGGAAAAACATTATGATTTGGCTTAAAATGACAGTGATAGAACGCCGCATTGCTCGTTGTGGCCTTCCGCAGACTATTTGTGATACGTCAAAGACAAACGTTATACGTGATAAAATATGTTTCCCTCTAAAAGTAATTGAGAATGCAGTTTAGTTGTATGGAAACATCACTTTTGGGAAACAGGGCTGAATTTTGACAAACAGGTCAGCAGGTCACCACAATCCTTAGCAACCACACATCAGTCTAAAGCTGTAGAAATATCTTAACTCTGTATCAAATTGTTGCACAGACCAACCGAGAGACCAATCCCAATCCTCTGGCAAAAAAAACAAGCCCTAAATATCAGCTATGAGATGCTTTGGTCTAAAAATTGGTTTCACCCTTCACAACTTGAATAGCTTGAACTGAATTTTCAACATGTGATGGGAAATCATTGTGCGAACCTGAAGGAATGTGCACACACAGACGGATGCGGAGTGTAGGTGGGAGGAGGCTGAGGAGGGAGGTTGGTTCGGTTTAAAAGGAGGATTTATCAGGTCTAATCTCTCCGCAAAACAAGCAGATCAATCTACTCTTAACACATACACACACACACACAGCATGGTATGTATATTTAGCTCAGTGACTCTCTCTCTCTTTAGCCTTGTCCTTGTCAGGAAAAGTAGAGGAAGGAGAGACAATGTTGTCAAGCGAGAGAGAAGAGAAAGGCAGGGAGTCAGAGAAGAAGAATGATTGAGGAAGCGAGCCTGGAAGAGAAAGAGAGAAGAGGAGGAGGAGGAGGAGAGTCTTCTTAGAAGGCTAAAAGGATTAGTCCTCTCATCTCTCCTGGATCACAATGTTTCCTGGGCTATGTTTGATCAGCGATTGTGTGTGTGTGTGAGAGATGTTTGCTCTGATATTGACGCTGCCTCATCCTGATCCTATTACACGGCAATAAACATCAGCTACCAACATGGGGATTACTGAGTGTGTGAGTGTGTGTGGAGATGTGTGCGACACTCATGGTTTTTGGCTGGACCTTTTATCCTCCTTTACAGAGCGACAGTCTCCCTCTGTCGCTCACACACACAAACACACACACATAAATATATATATATATATATAGATATATACATCCTTTGGTTACTCTCCATTTGAGGACATGAGCAGCATGATATACTGTACCACAAAATTAAACATTTCAGGAAACGGCTAATTCTGACAAACTAAACTAAACCCATGAGTGAGAAGTTCTTTATATCATTTATATTAATATATATCAGCTGATCTCAATAATGTACAACCTGAGCTTGTGTATGAGCTGGTTCTAATATTTTTTAATTGATATTTTATGCCAAATTTATATACTTGAATTTTCATGATGGATTTCAATGGATTACAGGTTAATCAGAGCAAGTCCATTGAACATCCTCACTAAATCACCTTATAATCTTTTCAAAAGTGGATGAATTGAAATGATAGAGAATGGTAAACTCTTCCAACCTGATGACATTTGATTATCATAAAATTGTCTCGGTGCCATGTATCACATTTTACGTTTAGACCAAAGGAAGATTCATAAAGGTTTTCTGATCTACCACCGCTATGGTTAAAGTTTGGTTAAGAGATCACTCGTCAGGAAAACTTTTAGCATCTAAAGGTACAGTGTGTAGGATTTTGCGACATCTAGTGGTGGGAACTGAGTACCCCTCTGCTCACTCCTCCCTTTCCAAGACTGCGATAATGTGAGCCACCAAGTGCAAAACCGTGGTAACGCAGTTCACCTCGCTCAAAGGCCATCCATACCCTAATAACACTACTTAAAGCTAAGTTCGCACCTTCAGAGTTGTCAGATTGCAGTACTGTTCACACTGCACAGCTTGCCGTCTTGTAATCAGGAGTCTTTAAGTCGTCGTGGTTTTCACAGTACATGACTGACTGGCGACAGGAGGTCACACACTACAAGATCTTTCACCGGGAAGAACCCCCAAAGAGGTCTACAAACCCCTTTTTGTCATGAAATATATTGTAAATGATGTGATGCCATACGCGAGACACATTGCTGATGTTGTTGTTGGCACATGCGTTTACAAAATTGCCTGTTTCCACACTCTTTTTTACTATTTATTCCTCTTGGTGCAACAACAACTTTGCTCCTTGTTGCAAATGCAGCACATACAGTAAGTTCCTATTGTTGCAGGCGACCCCTCCTCCTCCAGGTTTCCCCTCAACCTGTGTCTCGCGCTCTCATTGGCTGTAGCTCGTGGCAGGAGTCCCCGACTGGTTCGGATATTTAGCATGCTAGATGTCTGGAATGTGTCTACGAGGCATCTGCGAGGCGTCGGCACACATGACGCCTCGAAAGTCAAAAGCCGATTTGCCTCTGATCTGGGGCTTTTGTCGGGGGAGCTCTATAAACTGTTGGGGAGCGGAAAATCAGGGCTAAAGTCGTGTAGTGTGAACTCGGCATTAGGAGCGACAGAAGTCAGATGGCGTCTGGTGGTACCGTGGTTTTGCACTCTGCGGCTCACATTGCCACAGTTTCACAAGGAGGAATACGGTGGCCTTCAGGTCACATAAAAACGCTAAAGTCTCTCTCTGGAGTTTTGTTTGTCCGTTCTCGGCTACTGTAGAAACATGGAGGACTCCGTAAAGAGGACCCGCTCCCTATATAGATATGAAGGACTCATTCTAAGCTAATGAAAACACAATGATTCTTAGTTTCAGGTGATTATACACTAATGAAAACATAGTTATGAATATTATATTCCATTTCTGCTAATAGATCCCCCAAAATGTTACACACTGTTCCTTTAAAACAAATAACTGTTGCTGTTGTTTCTCTAGTGAGGACAGTCTAGCATTTCAATCACCAAAAATGACCAGAAAAAAAAGCTCTATAAAGTGGATGAAATTGAAAATGGCGACTGGCTACTGCAGAGAACAATGAGCTCTTCCAACATGATGACATTTGATTGTCATGTAATACCAGATAGCTCATTGTCTAGTGATCAATGTTGGAGAATCTTGACTTTACACTCTGTTCTTCACATTTGCTCCAAACAACAAACAAAATCCAAACAAAAGCACAAAAGCCACTTGGTGGAAGTGACATGAAGCTGCCGGCTCCAGCTGAACATAGATTTACCACCAAAATGTGATATTTGCAACCAATGAAACAACATTTAGACCATAAAACACACCGACAGCCACAATAATGAACAATAAAAAACTCCCATAATGGAATGAATTCTCTGCTCACACGTGATTTTAGGAAAAAAATAAAAAGACAAGAGTGAATGCATGAGATTGTGTTTTTAAGGACAGGCCAATATTGGCTCTAGTACATTTTTAAAGCAGTTGCTATAATGCTTTTCTACTATTATTACAAGAGAAATGGCTCCTTAAATCAATCCATCCATCGTCACGCTCACCCCTATCCCTCCCTCCTTCCTTTCTTTCTCTCCTCCTTTCTATTCCTTCACACCATCCCTCCCTCCCTCTCTCTCCCTGTCCACCCCCCATCCCTCCTATCGCCTTTCTTTCTTACAGAAAATCTAAAAGGCTGACATGCAAATGGGGCTTATTAAATCCTATTAGGCCGTCTGTCACAAGCCAGCAGAGAGAGGGAGAGAGAGAGAGAAGGGGGGAGGGAGGGAGGGAGAGACATTATGATTTGAGGAATGGAGAAACAGAGCGAGATAAACTGAGAAAAAGGATGTTTGGTGGGAACAAAGTGGTGAAAGAGATGCTCTTTTTACTTAACTAGAAAATATAATGGAGGAAGCGCTAATTGGATTTGAATGAAACACAAAGCAGGTGCTCCTGATACATGGAGATGTACAGGTAGAAGGCCGGCGTGAGGTCAATACGCAGTGTGCCTTGAATGTTTGAACAAATCCAACTCCTACAATATTCTCTCTACTGTTCCAGGTCACTACATTAGTTTTACATTCATTCTATACAGTATAAAAACTTGAAACTTGCTTGGGTTGTGTAATTCAACGTTTGTTCGAATGTGGGGAGAAAATAAATATTCAAACTGTTATGATGTGTTTGAATTAAAAATGTTATGCTCTGTGGCAAACAAAAGTGTATTATACTTACACTTTGATCAGCAAGATAATCTTCACGAATGAACACCACTTTTATAATTTCGGCAGAAGTAAAAAGCTAATGTTAAGCTATAAATGAACCACACCATGGTTGCATGACTTCATGTCACTACTAAAGGCGGACGAGTTTGGCTTTTTGTTTGAGTTTGAGTTTTTAAGACATGTAAAAGCTTCAAAATTCACGAGGAGGGTTATTTACTGACTTATTTTTTGTTGTAGAACTTGAAAATCTCTTAAACTTGTGTTAACCACAGACCTTAATTCAGGCATCTAACTAAAAACCCACTCAAAAAACCCATTGACTTCAAGACAGGGGAACCGGAAGTGCAAAAATCCTGACTCATTTCCAGGTTTTTAGAATTCATTCCTGCAGCACTCACACAGACCTCCGCCAAGGCCATTTCCATGAGTGCAAAATAATGCGTATCCGCTCTGTGATTTGGATCCGCTCCAAAATTTAATCGGTTCTTCTTTGGCCCATGCTACACCCTTCCACCAAGTTGCATGGAAATCGGGCAAGTTTTTCCTTAATACTGCTGACAGACAAACAAACAAACAAACCGAAGATATAACCTCCTTGGCGGAGGTGGTAAAAAATGGAAGCAAAGCCATGCTGATTGGATAATCACAACACCGAAGTATCTCATCTCAAAATCGCCAAATATCAACATCATGGTGTCGCAAGAGGAAAAGTCAGGAAAAGTCATTGGGACTCATCGTCTGGGAACTACTGAATTTCACAGCAATCCATTCAAGAGCTGTTGAGATATTTCAGTCTGGACCAAAGTGATGGGCCGGCCAACATTGCAATCACTAGAGCCATTCTCTTAGCATGGCTAAAATACATACAACAACCACACTATAAACTCTATGGAATACAAAATGTAAAGTATGTTTATAATTTGTCGTTCGGAGCCACAACTTGCCAACACACTGGTACACAAATTGCCTTAATGTTCACAAACATTAAGACAACTGGGATTGAATTCTAACTAAGTGTGCTTCAATCAATGTTAGGAAAGATGTTTTTTTATGTGAATGGCTGATGGAAACTTTCTTCAATGAGACAATAAGTGACTCCTTTGCTTCATTGGAAAGCTTAAACCACTTCATTACAGGGGACAGATTTATGATTTCATATAGTGTGCTGAAGATTATTTAGATACGTTTTTATAGGCATCTCTTTGAGACATCAGAAAGGTAGGAAGTAACAATTTAAGTTAAATTAGTCTTAATTAGACACATTTTCAGGTAATTAACACGTGAGTGGACCTGTGACAGGTTAATGATGGTGGATGAAGATACTGAAACGACAGTTCGGCCTACTTTCCACAAACATTAAATCAGCCGATATTAAGCGACATCAGAGCTTTCCCTTTGCTTTAATCATGGCTCTCATTGTTTTCTCCTGGCCCCTGTTGGTGCCGTTGGGCCAAAGTTGTGTATGTGAGCTAAACACTTCATGTAATCTGAATTTGCTCCGGGCAACTTATTACCGGTCATTACTCCTCTCCTCCTTGTTCTCCCTCTCATCCCTCACTTCTCCTCCTCTCTGCTGCTCTTTGATTTTCTTTTTCAATGATGAGACAGAGAGGAAGAAGGCTGCCTTTCTCCCGCCTGTCAATTATCCCCCTGTCCGTCTCTCCGTCCGGCTTAATTGGCGTTGGGGAGACGCTAGCGTTGTCCCAGCGGGCTCGGCCAGAACAATGGAGGCCCATATAGCTGACCGGCCCTCGGCTCAGCCCAAATTGAATTGGAAATCTTCCATCTTCTCTTTAGCATAACAAAAGGGGTGCAGGGTTTTTAGACAAAGGGCCCGTTTTAATGGAGAAAATCAATCTCGGGGAGGAAGCGGCGGCATTGTCTCCCATCAGCTGTACAGGTGTGTCTCGCCCACGGCGGCCTTAATCAGAGGTGGCAGGGGAGAGATCTGGGAGCTACATCTCTGTCACTGTGGGGAAGACTCACGGTCGGACAGAGGAAGAGGAGCGTGTGCCTGTGGACGGTTTATCCTGTAGTTCTGGCATGGACACCGCAAAGGTTACAGGTTTACGTCCCCTGTGGACTGGACTGAACCTCAGTACAAAGACCTCTTCTTGATAGCATCAGGAAGGCCAAGGGCTCTTAAACTGTTGTACATGACAACAATAAGATTATAACAACAAAAAAGCACCATTCATGAAAATATTTTTTTCTTCAAGACTAAGGATTCCCTCCGCAGTCTTGAAGAAAAAAATATTTTCATGAATCCAGGAACTTGTCACTTGTTTCAAGTCCCATGTGTATTCATGATGTTAACAGGGCTGTATTGAAGACTTGATACTTTAGAAAAAAATAATCTTGACTTACATTTTTTATATGAAGACTTGTGGCATGACTTGGAATTGTCTCTGAGACTGGACTTGGGACTTGTCCAAAAGACGTGACTTGACCCAAAGGACTTGACTTGAGACTTTCAAGGAAAGACCTGAGACTAGACTTGGACTTGCCCTAAAAGACTTGTGACTTGACCTGAGAGACTTGAGAATTGAGACTGGCACTGAATGACTTGAGAATTGAGACCGGCACTGAAAGACTTGAGTTGACTTGGACTTGTCTTGAGACTGGACTTGGACTTGTCCAAAAGACGTGACATGATCCAAAGGACTTCACTCAAGACTTGCAAGGAAATACATGATACTAGACTTGAACTTGCCTAAAAGACTTGACCTAGAGGACTTGAGAATTGAGATTGGCACTGAATGACTTGAGAGTTGACTTGGACTTGTCATGAGACTAGATTTGGACCTGTCCAAAAGACATGACTTGACCCAAAGGACTTCCCTCGAGACTTGCAAGGAAAGACCTGAGACTTTAACTTGGACTTGCCCCAAAAGATTTGTGACTTGACCAGAAAGACTTGAGAATTGAGACTGGCACTGTAAGACTTGAGATTTGACATGGACTTATCTTGAGTCTGTACTTGGACTTGGTTCCAAAAGATGTCCCTTGATCCAAAGGACTTCACTCAAGACTTGCAAGGTAAGACCTGAGACTTAACTTGGACTGAAAATACTGAACCAATGGACTCGAAACTAAAGTGGAGATTTGGACAGACAGACTTGAGACTTGCCCTAAATGACTTGTGACTTGAAAGACTTGATTTGGACTTGGACTTGTCCCTTAACAACAGCTCGACTTGTAAAATACAATCACTGATGACAGACTTTTTCAGGGCATTTTTGTGACAGTAAAATACAAAACTATTACTTGTTCAAATCACCGGTGTCAGACTGTACATGTACGGGCTTTACAGCTCCTTTATCAGGATATGATGGCTGAAAGAATCTGGGAGTCTTGCTCTCTCTCTGTGATACGCTGTTACACTGTGATGTTCAAAGAGGAAGAGTCTATTGAAAGGAGGGATATAAAAATCCTCAGAGCTCAGCTTATTCCCCGTCTCCTCTTGAAGGAGCCAAAAAACAAACCTGACGCCAAGAGAGAAGATTTGGAGCGACGTGGATTTGGTGGCTGAGATTGTTGTCTGACTACAATGTTGAGGAGATACAAGTGAACACAGTGGATCGCCTGGAGCAGAGAGGATACTGTGGATTACAGCGGCAGAGAGCTTACGGTCCTCTCTGAGGATGATGCCTTTCACATGAGCACACGCAGGATTATTATCAATTGAGATGAGAAATCAATCAGTCAATCAAAAAAGCTTTCGTCAGATAGTTAAATTAAAAACCTACTGACCAAAGAATGACATGTAAAGTGATAAATAAGCATTTTAGCATGAGGCAGTGTGGTGAATCGGATTGGAAATTCTTCATTTCCCCTATGGTTAACTGTCTATAGACGAATTCGGCGACCGCTTTGTGTGTTCCGCGATCTCTTGCCGCCGCCATTACTTTGGTGGCAAGTCGTAGTGACTCTACTGTTTGCTACCCGTTTTATCTGGTGACTTTCAGCCGAAAGCGTCCGTGGTTGTTATTTAATGTTAGCTAAGCAGTGTTAACTTAGCTGATGTTACTTGTTTCACCATGTTAGGCTAACGTTAGGCAGCTGAGAACTGCTCAGGTTCTTCCGGAACTCCTAGACATCGTTGTCAAAAGTAATGCTACATAGAAAGTAAAGGTAAAAGTAGAAATTTGTCCACTTCTTAGGACTGCTTGCATTCAGACATGTGTGTATTGTCGAGAGATGCCACAGCAGTCATGGCGACTTGGTTACTTCCGGTATTTCTCCGGATTCTTCTATATATATGCTACGTATTTGCCCCCCGTGATCCTGCACAGGATAAACATATAGATAATGGATGCTTTGTTTAGTCCAACCAACAGTCCCAAACCCAAATATATTCAGTTGACTATCTTGTATGACTGTAAGAAGAAACACCTCAAATCTTCACATTTGAGATGCTGAAATCGAAAAACTTTCAGCTCCAATCGTGTCCAACAATTCATCTTGTGACCCGTGATCGAATGACTAATTTTAAGAGTCTCAATTAACACTTTCAAGCATTTCCTGTAGATGAATTTTAATAGCTCAGGATGCAGTATCCACTTTAAGGTCATTGTATGAAAATAAATGTAGATTTTCTCCTCAAAAGCTTCATTGACGTCAGTCGAGGCAACAGGAAACTGATGAGGTCAAAAAATGTCACTCTGGCTTAGCAACAGTTACACAAAGATGGAAAAAGTCCAATCAATTTCCTATTAAAAGTAATTGAACAACAGCAGGTCGTCTGATGTTCAAGTTTTCCACATTGAAACTAATGCATGATTGTATTTATTTTATGTATGATTATTAAAATGACAAACTACCACTACTACTTTAAATGTCCGGTTTTGCCTCACCTAACCAAAGTCCATGTGAAAAATAGTTGTTTTTGCATTAACTTGGACAATGGCGTCATACCTTTTGCATTTAAGTGTGTCTGGGTGTACCCTTGAATGATTTCATTGTCCAAACATTATTTCTGAATGAGGCCATAATCTGCCACAGCTAACTGACATCTTTCTCTCGCTCTGTCTGTTTCCTGTCAGTGTCTCTCAGCCGGTCTGTCGGTGCTGTTAAGGAGTAGTCTCTCAGGTCTGGGTGTTTTGATAAGGTGAGTGTTTGTGTTTATCTGCGCGCTCCCAGCTCCGCGCATTACCATGAGAATGGTTTAAGCCCTCTGCTAATCCTCTGTGTCTCCGTTGTAATAAATGTCTTCATTCACACTCTCTGCAGCAGAGAGGGGACAGGAAGACACGGCGACGGAAAATATATCGCCTTCCCGAGGATGATGCAGTCAAACATGTCACCTTGTGTTGACCTGAAGCTGTAGCATCCGGCTTGGACCAATCAACACCTTCTCTACAAAAGTACTCACATTTTGGTGTAACATCCGATGAAAAGTGATGGCAAGTTTTTAATTATTATTATATTATTTGTAGCAATACAAATGTCACATTTGTTTGGTTAAGTTTTAATAAGCTTTAAACATTTTGATTAACATTTGAGTCTGGGTATGTGATAACTCACCCTTGGGTCTACACAGTCCGCAGATGGTGATACAGTAACAAAAAGATGACTCATATTTTTATATTTAAAAAATATTCTTTGATATCAGACAAACACTGTTTGGTTCAATGTAAATTGACTATATTAGTACGACAAATGCTTTACACGCACTGACATACACCAACGGCGGCCCATATCCTCCATGCAAGGAGGTGGCTTTCTCCGCTGGAGTAATTTAGGGTTGAGTGTCTTGCTCAAGGGCATTGCGACACATTGACAAGAGGAGCAGGAAGATCAAACCACCAATCCTACGATTAATGTACAGTACAGCCTGCTCATGGACACATATGACATTTGTAAATATGTATAATAATCAGTAATAGATGAAAACTTAACACAAGAGGGTTGCCGCTTTCTTAAAGGTGCTAAATAGGGTCTGCACAGCTCTCAACATGGTGACGGCGAGCCGATGGTTCGCAGCACTAACACGGCAAACAATGGCGAAAGTGCTGACAAAGATAACAATAATACAATAATAACAATAATAACTTGAGGAAGAAGCGGAGGGTGGGTGCTACGCTTCCACGATGACAGTATTGGTCAGGACGGCGTTATCAGCTGTAACCGCCGTATGAAAGCAGTGCAGAGTGGCGGCCGTGAGCTAGCCAGTGGGGTACGCTCACATGCACGGACATGCACTAAAAGCATGCGCGGCCTGCCCGGCGATGTCAAGAAAGCACGGAGAAGCTCGGATTGCTCTATATCTTTACAGCAAATAGTTGCTTGCTGCTATTTCAATGCTCTGGATATCAATTTTAGCACCTTTAAATGAGTAAACTTGCTCTTTCCTCTAGATTTAAAATGAAGTAAAAGTAAATATATAGCAGTGTAACTAGATTACAGTCTAACATGTTAAGTGAAAATGCTTTAAAAGTGCTGGCATTTTTAAAAAAAAAAGTCTTTTTAGCATATTGAGCAAAGATGCAGAATTAATCACAAATGGTGACATATTTTAAAACACATGTTTAGTATGAATACAATGTGGATTTGAAGGATCATTCAAAGGTATCCTGTGGACATGCATGGCCTATACCTTTTGAGCATATATTAATGGTTCCTGACAGGTACTTTAAATAGATACAATTAATAAATAAGAGTATTATTATCATTATATTACAGTATAAATGCAATGGATTTGCTTCTCATTTAATTTAACACGATCCAACACACTCTTTCCAAAAAGGGCATTCAGTGTGTGTGTGGGTGCATTTTAGAGGAGCTATTTCGAATCTCTCTAAAGCCTGAATGTTGTATAATCTCTGACGAGTAAAAACAGAAAAATTAAGGTTTCATGTAAATGTTTCAGTGAACACATCGGACACCAGGTAAGCAGCGAATGATTGTCAGCTGTGTGCGAGGGGTTATTTGTTTTTTACCTATACTTTAAAATGTTTATCTCAGATTGTCGTAGGGTATTTCATTCACACAGTTATTACATGTTTGTGCTTTGTCAGTCGGACCCAAGACACTTATTCTAATGAAATGTCACAGATGTAATTGTGATTTATTGGATTCAAATAAGGTGTTTAAGGATCAGTAGTGCAGCAAACATTTTTTTTTCTCTCTGCTCTGTTAGTTTTTCAATGAGCCATTCTCACTCCGTCTCCCAGTTTCTCCCCCCCTCCCCCATATCTCCCTTGGGACTCACCCCTGTCACCCAGACACAAAGCAGTCTATTAAAAAGCCTTTAGCGAGGCCATTCACTCAGAGTCCGCTTTCGCAGAGATGAGGAATGGGTTTAGGGTAAAGGCTGGAGTGTGTGTGCGGAGGGGGGGGTTAGTATGTAAGGTCTGGGCCTTTTGGGCCCTCTGGAGCATCATACCCACGGGGGTTAGCATGGCTAAATGTCCTATAATCCCATTTAATCCTATACAATACATAAAGAAATGTACTAATGATGCTCACACTACACACTGTATCTACTTTATTCCTCATCCTTCCAATTGTAATTCACGTCTGACATAACATATCTCAGATGTAACAGAAAGACTATAGGTATCGATCTGCACCACCCACACTGTTTGATTGACAGCTGATCTCCTAGTGGGGCGGTTCAGAAGCACCACAGCGATGAGCTCTTAGCACCACAGATGGAGACTAAATAGAAAAACTGAGCATCTAAAGGATTTCCACTTTAACTTTCAGCACAATGATTAAAGTGTTTGTCCAACGCTGCAGACAGGTGCTCGTACTGTACAGTCAGCAAACAAACACGACTGCTCTGGGTGTGTGTGTATGTGTGTGTGTGTTTAAACAGTGAAGAGCAGCTGCCAGGATCACTGGCTAGTCACCCACTTACACACGCTAACAGACTGAAAAATATCAATTTGAGTGCAGCATACTGCATCCCAAAGCAAAGACGGACCAAAACCGGACGATATGTGAAATGTCAGGAATTTGTGTTTGTACAGAATGTAAGGCTTCACTTTCGAGGGCTGTTGCCAATTTCAACACCAGCAATCTTATAAACTTGAAGACGCATCACGCAAAAGAGCACGACGACTTCACCAAGGCAAAGGGGAAAAAAGGACGAACCGCAGCAGCCAACATTGGAAACCACATCCTAATGACAAGATATATTCCACAAAGATAGCCCAAAATCCATAAAGATATTATATTTACCAGGCTGGTATCAGATCGGTACTCGGTATCAGGAAGGAAAAAATGGTATCAGAACATCTCTATAGTATATATAGTACTAGACATAAATTGATAATACATTTATCAAAACAAGTAAATTATTTCACCTAAGCTTCCACAGCACAGCCCCTCTCACTCTAGCAAACATAAACTGAGCCTGTAGATCTGAGGGCCGAGGTCATGTAAGTCTCAATCTAAAGTTCAACCATTTCTTCACCCGGAGACCATTTCAGTCAAGATACTTTGCTAATAGCAAAGGCCAGGGCAGAGGAGCGAGAGCGACAGAACAGAAGATGTCTGAAACCCACAGTTAGCCTTTTTGCTCTCCCCCGTTTGAAGAAGATGAAGGGATCTGTGGGGAGGAAGGTGAGATGGCAAACCTCTTCAACACCTTTGATGCTCAGACGGCAGCAGGAGATCAGAGAGGGGCAGATGGAGAAAGGGAATGGAGAGAAGAGCAACGACATATAGCGAAGAGACGAGAGAGAAAGGAGACGTGGATGGATGAAGATGGAGCTCCATGGCAGCAATGACGTCTATGTCAAAGATAGCTCTCCCTTTCCTGTGTTAAGTGCACTATGTCAAAGCAGTCATTTACTGTGGTGGTGTGCGATATGCTCACACAAACACATGAAAGCGACATAATAGCAGGGATCTCCATGCTGACATGAGTGTGTGTGTGTTTACCTCAATAAGTAGATTGTCTAGCCAACATGCATCTTTCTGTCCAGCAGCCAAATGGAGCATTACACCGTGGCATTGGCTCTGCGTTGTACACTATTATACACACATCTTTGTATTCCTATTGCTATGAGGACCCCTCAGTGACTAAAGCTTTAATCCCTAACCCAAAAAACAGCTCTGCGTTGAGCCAGGCTCAACTTTTTTGCTGGACAGAGCAATAACGTCTTTAAGGTTAATTAGCATTAGCATTGCATCACTCCATTCCTAAGACCATACTCCATGGTGTTAAAAATATATCAATCTTGTAATCAGTATGTGTTGGTAGCAACTGCTGGTTTATTACCAATAAATCACATTTTGGATATTCAACAGTTCGCATTTTTCATGCATTTTCCTACAAATGTCCAGCAAAACGTGTCAATTCCCGCTCGTTACATGCATACAGTCTTTACAAGATAAACTTTCGTCTTCACAGGAAGCAACTTGGTTAGGTTTAGGCAACAAAACTACTTAGTTAGGTTTAGGAAAAGGTTGTGGTTTGGGTTAAAATAACTGCGGAAGTGGCGTTACTGAAGTACGGAAGTTACGTGACAAATAAATCAACGTTGACTTCTGGTTTCACACGCGATACAAACACACGGTCCCCTGAGCGAAAGTCCGTTGATTCCGCGGTGTTTGTCACTCTTTACACTTCCTTGTTCACGACTATGTGGATTACATAGGAATTGATTTTGTGGGATATATACGCATTACAGTGCATTACTTTTCGTAGGTATAGCAACAAACGGTGTATGAGAACAGCCTGAGATATTGCAGGAAAGATAACAATGGAATTATTCTATATTTGTCTATCTGGCAACAAATATCAAGAAAAGTCCAAAACTAACGGTGTAAGTCCGTGTCTCAATACTTTCCAACTTCCCCACCTCGTCTGTTGCACTTAGTCCTAAATCTGAAAGTTAAAAAATCTTAAATTTATTTAAAACATTTGAAAGGTTTTATTTGCCAGGAAAGTGTGACCTTTGTTTTTACACAAAAACTGGCAAAAATTAGATTTATTCACATTTTGTTCGAAACACGACAAAACCTCCCACACACACAGTTAACTATGAGCACACATACGCGTGGTTTGCAGTGGGATGAGAGATGGATGGGCAAATATTGAGCTGTGACAGAGTAAACAATGCCCTGGTAACCAGATGGCTGGACTGACACACACACACACATACACACACACACTAACACACACACATTTGACAGCGTCTATCAAATCTCAAATTTCAAAAGAAAAATATTGCAGGGAGAGACAGAATGAGAGGCTTGTTTTAAAGCTGAGATATCTTCAACCCATTTATCATCGTCTCTTTCCAGATCTGAACATCCATCTCTACCTCCATCCATCCAACAATGTCTTCTTCCTTCCATACATTTCTTTATCTCCTTCTCTTCCTGTTTATGTCTCCTATCCTGACAGCTACTGAGGTGACACAGACAGACATGCCTTGAGATGAAGCCACTGTTTCAGCACCGTGGACAGCTTCTTCACTGCTTCACTGAGTCTCAGCTTCAGCACCACGGTCAGCGACACGTCTGCCTTCTCTTTTGCAGGCAATATTTTCTGGCATATTTAGGTAGCCACTGGTGCAATATTAGATATTTTGATACTATGGTATGCACATGAATTTGACTCACTTTGCTTTGTATGACTATGAAGAAATCATAATCACTCTGGTGCCACTGTAAGGCCAAAGTTTAGGTAACGTTTCTATGAGAAATGCAAGCTTTATTCAGCTTGATGCACTTTTCTGAGTCTCAGTGCTACTTGCATCCACAGATGGGTGACAAATGAAAGAAAAAAAACAACAACTAATTGTCTTAGTAAGGCGTTAAGCCACCACAAACCTCCAAAACAGCTTCAATGCTACGAGTATTCAGCATTTTCCACAAAAAATCTGGGTTTAAAAAGGACTCTCAAGCTGCATATAAACCTTTTAGAACCCTGAAGTTTCTATTTAAAGAGCTGTACTGCTCAATCCAATTCAAATAAATATGTTAATCAGTTAAACTAACACCTCAGAGGTGGATTAAACTAACTGAACCACACCTGATTTTTAGTTTAAGCACAATATCAGCCCCTTAATTGGTCCAAAAGTACATTTAAGTACATTTCAGGAAGTAGTAGGCTTCAAAACTAAACAGCTTTTAGGACTAGCACACACACAGATCCTGTAATGCTCTGCCTCACACACACACAACGACAGATCCACACATTAACAACCCCCACAGCACACACACACACCTGTCAGCTGTTAAATATGCCGAGCATCTATCTTCCATAGGGCAGCGCTCCAGCCCCATCACGGCCATAGAGAGCAGGCTAATAGAGCCATGATTACAGAGCACATCACCCCAGCGCTCTCTGTCTATCAGTCTTAAACCTCTTTACCTCCCCTCTTGGCCCTCTCTCTTCACATCATTAGGAATCGACAGATGTGGGGTTACTGTACTCATAGTTTATAGACTGAAGCTACACATGTCCAAACCTTAGGGCGCTTTCACAAGCCATCGTCCCAATCAGAGTTGGTTTTCTATTTAGTCAGGTTCAGTTTCAGTGCACAAATTAAAGCGGGCCAAATGAAAAAAATATATATTTGCTGAGGGGCGTGTATGAAGGAGTGAATTTATCTTTTTCATCTCGAGAGCTGCCACTTCTATACAGGGAATTGCGGGCTTTGAAATATTGCTGTCGAAGTGTTTTCACTTTGACTTGGCACTGATCTACTGTGCACACAAATCCCTTCTCCTCCAGTTTATCTCCAATGACATAAACATCACTGTTTTTGTGGACTTTATGTAGCGTATTCTGTATGTTCTCTTCAGCCCAGATGTCAAGCAAACATAAGCAAAAGTCCAGGTCAGTCCTCTTCCACTCATGTTAACCTGTCCCCATCTCAACAAATGCCCGCACAAGCAGCCTGCGTTTTGGTTCGCTTGGAAATGGGACACCACCTTTTGCAAGAGGTCTCGGACCGTTTTTTTTGGTCCAAACCAGTGTTTGATCACTGCGTTCACAACTGCACCAGAATTAATTTTAAATGTACTAAATGTTGGCTTGTGAAAGCACCTTTAGAGAGACATCATAAAGGAATAGTTTGAAATTTTGCCTCATGCGCTATCTTGCAGAGAGTCATTTTAATTCAGTAATTTTCTCTCTTGATTAATGGTTAATTATTGAATCTTTATAGATCAGTTAAAAGCCACTAATAAGAACATGTTTTAGGTTGCCAGGTTGTGAAAAACTGATTGAACTGTATGACCACTTCATTTCTGGAAATGGGCTGCAGGGGATATGTATAAAAATCCATTTATTAACAACTTATTAAGCATTTATCAATGGATTACCAACATTTATGATTGCATTATTACAAAATAGATAGGATACAAGGCAAATAGATTTTTCACAACCTGGAAACACAAAATTAGTTGTTATCAATGGCTTATAACGAATCCAAAAAGAAATATCAAAAGAACATGAATAAACCAATTAGTAACAACTTATGAACCCTTTACAAAGAGTGCCTCATTAGAAAGTGGTGCCAAAATCTCTAAAACAGCATTTCAATCACCACAGAGCTCTGTAAAACTACTGGTCACCATCTCATTAATATGCACCGAGGTTAAGGCCTTCCTTTCCCATTGACACCCAGTGATCAACTCTTCAAAAATAAATACATCATCAAAACAATTGCTGCATGTGAGAAGGACCTCACTGACTGGCAGGTATTTGATTTCTAGTTAAAGGTTAAACATCAGCTCCATACAGCGATCCAACACTTACCTCAGTCCCATCATCATTATTTCTCTGTCACCTCTGAGTCACTGGGGTCTCCACGGGTTAGTGATGTGTACCCTTACCCGACAAACATCTGGATAAATGCTAGTGTTTCTCTCTTGCTCTCTCTCTCTCCACACCATGTTGATCAATAAAATCAAATGGTTTTTTTTACAGCTAGCTACAGTTTGTACGCCTGTCGTCAAAATTAAAATCATCAGTCATCTGTAGACGGATGTGCTCGTGGCTGCTTATGAGATGAAATCGATTTAGCGACGAGTCCAAATATTTTGCAGAACCATAACGGAGAAGATCAGACCTTTTAAAACAGATTATTTCTAAATATGTACATACCATTAGGTAACTTTACACCTAATATTTAAACACTTAAAAAATACAGTATGTGAATGAAAAGTGTTGCAAAGTTTCTTGGAAATCTTGTGATGCAACAGCAAATCCTTTAGATAAATTAAGACATTATTATTAGAACAAAGTGAATACAAGGAGACTATAAATGGACGGCTCTTTGGCTCATTACACATCAGTGTTTATCCAATTTAGCGCTATTAAATTAATTGCCAACTATATTGGTAGTAGATTTATCTGTTTAAGTAATTGTTTTTTAAGAAAAAAGTCAATTCTCTGATTGCAGCTTCTTAAATGTGAATATTTTCTGGTTTCTTTACTCCTCTATGACAGTAAACTGAATATCTTTGAGTTGTGGACAAAACAAGACATTTGAGGACGTCATCTTGGGCTTTGGGAAACACCGATTTTTCACAATTTTCTGACATTTTATAGACCAAACAACTAATCGAGAAAATAATCCACAGATTAATCAACTATGAAAATCATCGTTAGTTGCTGCTCTAGCATTGGTTACAACTCAAACCCCCTTATTCAGTAGTTGGATATGTTCCTGACCACAAATTATCTTCAGCTTATTACTAGTGGTACTCAATTCTGACATTTATAAACTTATACCCAAGTGTGATATGCATAATCAACACTAATTAACATGTGCATATGTTTAAATATGTTGACACAAAGCTTTGAAACCTCCATACAGTCCCATCCAGGTACAGTGTGGTGATTTAAGAGTGATGGGTTACCAATATGAAATACAGCAAGCTGTGGGTAACTAAATACAAAAACTACTTAGTCAAAGCAGATCCTTTGATGCCAACGTATTAACCACACACACTTGCACACTTACAATTACCATATGCTGCTGTGGCGTCTTTGTATTTGAGGCCTAACCTGTATAATAGGTGTCACATTAGCAAGACAACAAATCAAACCGTCCTTCATTTCCCAGGCCTCTCCTCTGCTCCACAGCTGTAGGCCTCTCTTTGTTGTCAGGGGAGTTTCTAATTAATATGATAAATAAGATGGCGGGTTCGACTCCCTGATGCTTTTTAATTGGAGGAAGCCTTGAATGGCACGCGGGCAGAGGCAGAGATTAGCGGGTTATTTGTGAGTGTTTTGTATGAGGAGAGGAGGAGAGAGAGAATTTTTATCCTCGCAGTGATTTCCTGTCTCATTGTGATACTCGACTCAATGCTCGTAACACACACACACACACACACACACACACACACACACACACACACACACACACACACACAGCGGGGTTTGAGAGACAGCTGACAGTCTGGTTTCATGAGCCGCCATGTTAGCGCTTCCTGACGATCAAAACTGCATTCACGTAGTTCCGTTTCCCGATCGGTTTCAATAACACATTTACTCATTTACAGTTTAAGACCATCTGCAAGTGCAACCGGCGCCCCAAAATGTGAATATTTACAAGAATATCATGTAAATTAAAGCCAGAAACTCTCACTTTGACTGATTTTATGAATATTTTGCGGTGGTTTCTTTTTTTTTGAACCAAGAAATGTCAGCAGAGTTGGATGTCTGCAACTTTATTTTTGTTTTCGCCGTGTTTTTGCAGTGCTCGAGCTGTATGTGTCATGGTGTACTGTGCACCACCTACGGAACACAACAAGAAAATCGGTAGAATATCTGACAGCTTTGCCTCAAGCGTCGACGTATCACCAGCCCACTTCTCTTCAACACACACACTACTCTGATCTCCTCATCCTCAGCTAATCCTGCTCCATCTAAATCAGAGCAAACAGCCCGGGGGGGACAAACCGCCGTTGTTTTGGGCCCATCTAATCCTTCTCTCCATCATTCTCATCTCCTTCTTATGTCTGACAAGGCTCCTCAACATCAGTGGAGATCAACACAACTGTGTGTATGTGTGGAGAGAGAGAGGATGGTGAAACAACCACAGCCATCCAAAGGGGATTTAACTCCAGTTTCTGCGGGCCTATTTTAGTGTCGCGTGTCAAGACTCAACAACTAAGAAAATCCTGTCTGGCTGGACAGTCAAAACCTCTCTCTGTCTCTTTCTGAGAAATTAGAGCGTGGATCTCCAGAATAAATTCCCCTTCCTGGCACCGCTGATGGTGTCAGAAAAAAGGAGGAAGGAGGAGAAGGGGGGAAGAGACAAAGAGTGTATGAGGAGCGGGAAGGAGGAGATAGGAGATGAAGAGAGATTAGTGGATGAGAGAGGAGATGTGCGAGAGGATGTGAGGAGATGAGAGGCAGAGGAAACTGAAGAGAGCAAGTTAGGAAGAGGAGAGATTATTGGATGAAGGAGCAAGACGTAAGAGAGGAGGTGATGGAAAGACGGGATCAGAGGGAAGGAGAGATGAGGAGTAGAGATAAATAGGAGAGGAAGAAATAAGATTATTGGATGAAGGAGAAAGAGAGAAAAGAAGGTGAGGAGACAAGAGGAGATATAAAGGAAGGAGAAGAGAAAGTTAAAGAGTAGAGGAGGTGGGAAGAAAAGGCAAGTCTGAAGAAAAATGAAATTAAGAAACTTAAGTGATTCTCCCCAAATAGTCCCTAAAATATAAACTAACTCTCCTAAGGTTTGTCACCATTTTATAAAAAGACTTCAAGACAAGTTCATCCGACAGTGTCTCTCTATTAGAAAATTAACTAGACAAACACAGACTGCGATTTGGAGCACTCTGCAATATTTTTAGGGCAAAAATGAAAAAACCCTGTCATCTAATACTTCAGCTGAACAAGTGAGTCACTGCAGCAACAGATGCTGACAGAAAGACCCGTGCACCATACTCTCCACTGACATCTGCACTGCTTTTCTCTATGGGAGGCTTGAACAGAGATCTCCAGATGAACCTGATTCAAACACACTTGGCCACCTCGGAACCGGCCAGACTAACGGTGTACAGAGCTTTCTCTGATAACTTAGAAAAGTCTGCAAGTTTTGGTGTACGAAAGGAAATATAACAGGAGAGGAGAGGAGAAACAACAACTAAGATAAAGAGCAGAGAGAGAAGGAAAGAGATTATTGAAGGAGAAGACAGGAGGTGATTGGAAGAGAAGATGCGAGGCAAGAAGAAGAAAGAGAGGATGGGAGAAACAAAGTTGAGGAAAAGAAGAGGAGGAGGTGGCTGAAGAAAAGAATAGGTAAGGAGACAAAATAAAATGAGGAGATGAAACAAGAAAAGACGAGAGGAGAAGACAAGAGGAGATATAAAGAGGAGGGAGTGAAGAGGATAAATTATGAGAGAAGATAGTTAAAGAGAGGAGTTAAAAAGAGGAGATAAGAAAAGGAGAGGAGATACTGTATAAAGAGGAGAGGAGAGGAGAGGAGAGGAGGTGAGAGATAAAGAGGAGAGAAGAAGAGATATAAAGAAAAGGAGATTACTGTATAAAGAGAGAAGAAACAAGAAGACGAGGAAGAAGGAGTGAAGATATACAGAGTAGAGGAGGAGTTACAAAGAGGATAGACAATATAAAGAAAAGAGGAGAGGAGATAGTGTATAAAGAGGAGAGGAAACAAGGAAAAGGGGGAGGAGAGGAAAGGAGAGGAGAGGAGAGGAGAGATAAAGGGAAGAGGAGAGGAGACACTGTATAAAGAGGAGAGGAGACATAAGGAGATAAAGAGAAGATGTATAAAGAAAAGAGGAGAGGAGATAGTGTATAAAGAGGAGGAGAAACAAGGAGATAAGGAATAAGGAGAGAAGATATACAGTACAGTAGAGGAGTTAAAAAGAGGAGAGGAGATATACAGAGTGGAAGAGAGGTAGTGTTAAAAAGAGGAGAGGAGAGGGAAAAAGACAGAAACAAACACACACGCAGAAAGAGAGAGAGAGAGGGAGAGAGAGAGAGAGAGAGAGAGAGGGAGAGAGAGAGAGTTGCCACTTTGCTACAGCAGCATTTAAAGCTGTAATGACAGGCCAGAGAGTGATAAGAGACTCTGAGTGGAGAGGCCACTATAGCTGCTCTCCTCTCCCTGCTAACAACTGTAATTATCCAAACTCCACACTCACTACTATTGATCTCTCCCTCTCTCCCTCTCCTCTCCTCTCCTCCCCCGGCCCTGTGTCTACTGTGTCTACGTCTCTCTCTCTCTCTCTCTGACAGGGTGGCAGCAGAGTGCGTCCCTCTCAGCACAAGAGTTGTTCACACCTGCTGCCGGTAGATGTGGAGAGCAGAGACAAGGACTTGGACAAATACGTGACAGCCGCTAAACACAAATATTGGTGCAGCTCCGATGTTCCCTTCACGGTGTGTGTTAAGTATGAGGAGTGTGTGTGTATATGTGTGTGTGTGCTCTTATGTCTCTCACACCTGGTTTGGAGAACGTGGCTACAGCTTAGCAACACCAGTGTCGTCAATGTGTGTTAATGTGTGTGAGTGTGGTTTTCTATCAAAATGTCCCCACAAGGATAGAAAGATGAAAAGAATTTAATCTAAAGATGTTTGCTTCTTGTTTTGCTGGTGTTTAAGTTTGACATATATATCTATCAAAATTGCTTTTTAGTTTTAGACATTTTCTTGTGAGGGTCACAATAATAATCCTCATGTAAATAAAAGCTTTTTTTTTGTCTTTGCTATTATTGTTTTATTGCAGTGTAGACACACAAATAGCAACGAGGTGCATCCTGCAACGTAAACCTCGTGCAACAGTTCGTGTGAACATGCATTTTCCTCACGAATGTCCAGCAACAGATGTTCATTTCCGCTTGTTACATGCATACAGTCTTTTCAAAATAAACTTCTGTTTTCACAGGAAACAATTTGGTTAGGTTTAGGCAACAAAACTAATGAGTTAGGTTAAGGAGAAGATCGCAGTTGGGGTTAAAAAGTACGGGGGTCACGAGACAATAAATCAACTTCTGGTTTTACACGGGGTACGAACACGGTCTCCTGGGCAAAAATGTCTGTGTTTTTTGACCCACCCTGTCCTCCTCCCTATGCAGCGTTTGACGCTCTTTATACTTCCTGGTTCATAATAATGTGGATTACAGAGAGTGATCAGCATCATGGCCCTCATGCAGCAATAGGAGTAAAGTCCATCTGGAGCAAAAGAGAATATAGTGTGACATATAGGGATGAAAAAGGGCAGACTTTGACACGGGGAGACTGCTGATCAAGTCCCGTTTCTAGAGCTGTCCTCAACCAAAGAAGTTCTTAGTCGACTCGATTTTACGAAAAAATGACTAATCAACTAAAGAAATCTTAGTCAACTAAGATCAAAACAACTGATTAGTTGACTAAACGACTGAGAGACTAAGAGTCCTACCCGTATTCCCTGAAGGTTGACCGGTAAATCAAGAGCTTTGCCTTCCGGCTCAGCTCTCAAAAGTCAATGTCAGTTTCTTTTAACCATGCATGACTGTTCTCTAACCTTAACAAAGTAGTCATTTTTACGATGTTTTCCTAACCAAGTTGTTTTTGTGCCAGAACCAGATCAAACTTAACCATAGTGGTGTTCATTGAGAAAACCTTTCTGTTTTTACAGCAATGATTTGTAACAGAATTGGAGGGCACTGACAAATGATGAGGCATCAGATCAGAAAAATGCTTTTGTGTCACATGAATCAATCACCAATCAAACTGCAGCAAAAGAAAATCCAAGCAAATACAATCAGATGAATGACTCAGACTGCAGCTGAGCAAAAGCTACAGTGAACATCTTCCAACCAAACCCAGTTTATGTCAGTAATGTCGCACTGTGTGCTGCTGGCCACGCTGTCTGATTGACACGTAATGTCTGAGAAGTACAGAGTAGAAGTTATCTAGTTAAACCAAAGTCCTCCCACACACACACAGTAGATAGATTTATTTTAACAGGTCATGGCTGATGAGGTGAAAGAACAACAATGCCCTCTCAAGGTAGACAACTTGCATATCTGAAATGTCAGCTTTTATGGGAGAAAAGCAGCCTTCATCTTAACTTAACTTTCAAAGGGAGTCCAAATCTTTCAGCCAATAGAGGAGCATGAAAACATGAACC
>CAKAKR010060975.1:0-22788 GCA_916700685.1 Adelosebastes latens | reverse complement strand
TGTTACGTTAATGCCTATTTCTCTCCTCAAATGTTTTCAGAATCATCTTGTAGTGCACGGTTTAGCTGTAAAATGAGAAAGTTTGTGACGCCGCCGTCATTGTGAAATCTGTTGAAGGAACGGCAAGCCAATAGGAACGCTCTCTCTCTAAAATGACCTGTGATTGGTCAAAGTCTCCCGTCACGGGCTAGATTTTCTAAAGCCTGAAAACAGAGCCATGAGGAGGAGCAGAAGTCTAGTTATCGCTCAGAACACTTGAATTACAATATGCTGAAAGGTTATTATGGAATTTTTGCCCAATGATGCCAAAAATATATACTACCTACTGAAGCTTTAATTCATGTGATTTCGCTATAGTTGCAGTTATATCACTTAACAGTCCGTTAATGTTTATGTTCTGCTTCTTTCTGTTTTTTTCCGACTGCAGGTATTTGTGGAGTTTGAGAATGCTCTGCAGCGCTGCTCTTGGGTGCAGGTGTATGACAAGGGGGTGAAAGCCGTGTTGGTGGAAGACTCCATAGTTTGGGCCAATCGGACTGATGGTACCGGGACTGCTGGAGCCCCAGCATCATCCACTGCCTGGCCTGCTCTGGTGAGTGCATTCCAACCACGGCTGCCAAATAGGCCAATAACTTTAGCTTTCAGTTTGAGTATTCCATCTCAAGTATGGACCTTGACCATTACTAATTAATGTTTTTTAATGGGTTGTCCGTCTGTCCGACTCATTCTCATGAAAGGCTATATCTCAGGAACACCTGGAGGAGGTTCTTCAAATTTGGCACAAACATCCACTTGGACTCAAGAATGAACTGATTAGATTTTGTTGGTCAAAGGTCACTGTGACCTCACGTTTTTGGCCATAGCTCAAGAATTCATATGCTAATTATGACATTTCACACGTCTAACAAGATAAAATTATGTAGTGATGACTTTTTTTTTGGAGAGACATGGATGTAAATGGCAACTTAACTTGTTGGCGAAGGCATACAACAATGATGCGGTAATTCTAGTTTTTAGAGATGCAACGATTGCAATTTTTCTTGGCTGATTCCGATTTTATAAAACGTTTGACCTGCCGATACAGATTTTCTTTCTTTCCAAGAACTATAATTGACAGAATACACACACACATTTTTGTAACTTTTCTTTCATAGAAAATTGAAATTGTGTGTTCCTAGCACAACATTGACTGTTAAATCATTTTCTCCAAAACTGCACCAATTTACAGCACCTTCTCTCATAAAAGTGCTCTAGGTTACTGGACAATTAAACTAAAAATGGATTGCAGTATATCCCACTTTTGCAAGCTTTATGTCTTCTTCAGTCACATTAAAGAGCTTCCGTGTCTTATGTGGTAGGTTAGGTGGTGACTGTCTGTTCCGCTGTCTGCACGACGTAAAATCATCATGCGTCACGTGTGTAAATTTGACTGGTAAAAAAACGGATATATGAGACTGATCGGCCAGTCACTGGTCATGGATGATCAGCTGATTATTGTCCGGTTTTGATTGATTGGTGCGTCTCTACTCATTTTAAGTAACAATATCCAAACACTTCCCAGAAGGTTGATGCTAGTAATGCAATGCTCTTTTGTCAGTGATGATATGCAGGTTCTCAGCAGGAAACCAATGGATTGCCTACTCCGGGTAGGGAATGAGTCCTTACCCCAAGTGAAGGAGTTCAAGTACCTCGGGGTCTTGTTCGCGAGTGAGGGGACAATGGAACGTGAGATTGGCCGGAGAATCGGAGCGGCGGGGGGGCAGTATTGCATTCGCCTTACCGCACCGTTGTGACGAAAAGAGAGCTGAGCCGGAAGGCAAAGCTCTCGATCTACCGGTCAATCTTCGTTCCTACTCTCACCTATGGTCATGAGGGCTGGGTTATGACCCAAAGAACTAGATCGTGGGTACAAGCGGCTGAAATGTTTTTTCTCAGGAGGGTGGTTGGCGTCTCCCTTAGAGATAGGGTGAGAAGCTCAGTCATCCGTGAGGGACTCGGAGCAGAGCCGCTACTCCTTTGCGTTGAAAGGAGCCAGCTGAGGTGGTTCGGGCATCTAGTGAGGATGCCCCCCTGGGCGCCTCCCTAGGGAGGTGTTCCAGGCACGACCAGCTGGGAGTAGAGCCACGGGGAAGACCCAGGACTAGGTGGAGAGATTATATCTCCACACTGGCCTGGGAACGCCTCGGGATCCCCAAGTCAAAGCTGGTTAATGTGGCCCGGGAAAGGGACGTTTGGGGTCCCCTGCTGGAGCTGTTGCCCCCGCGACCCGACCCTGGATAAGCGGTTGAAGATGAGATGAGATATGCAGGAAAAATGCTCAATTTACTTACCCTCCTGACCCTGAAGAGTTTATTGCTGGGGGCCAAGAAGAGGGCAGCTTTACACCCCATAATGCAAAATGACTCCATTTAGATTTTTGCACCTGTGCCACAGGTTAGATATATAATGTGAACATGTAATCATGGAAACTTGATATTTTAAGACATGATTTGGGTCAAATATATATGTGGACATAAATTGAAAATAAATGGGATAACTGTTGATTTTCATCTAATTTTCAATCCAGTCAGTTAATGTGTTCATGTGGGTGACCAGAAACACAGGAATCAGATTATGACTCACTATAACATGACTTAATGCTTAATGTTGAATTGAATGCAAATATATCAAGTATTTTTTCTACAGGGTACAAAGAATTTCATATTGTTGACTTTTCTCCTCAGGTCTTCCGCTCCCTGGTGGACAGAGTGGGGATAGGATCGTTGGTTCCTGTGGAGTATTTTGGAAACAAAAATTTTGAGTTCCTGCCAGATAACAAAACTGTCCAGAGGTTTGAGGTGTGTATGTTTGTTTTGCAGTGTGTTAATCCTCTTAGTAGTGTTAAGTGCTAGAACAATAAGTTTATAAACCAGTTTGTTCAACTGTCAGTTCAACTGTTAGTTGCAGCGCTGGTTTTCTTTCTTGTAATATTCACATTATTGCTGTACCACTTTCACTATTTCAGGACAGTGTGGTTTGTCTCCTTGTGCAGGTTGATAAAGACGCAAGACACCCTTTGTTGTTGGAGCAGCCCTCAGTGCAGGCTGCCATCTCCAGCTGGCGTACTGACTTTGAACTGCAGGAGATCTTCAGGAAGGGTAAGACTCAACCTTCACCAGTTTTTACGTTGTTTTCATGCACTACCTCTGTGTATTCTCTGGGGTGTTGTAACTTGATGTTTAACACATTTTTTCTTGCTGAAATAAGCAACTTCGGAATTACTGTTCATTTAAAATGCTTAAACTTGGCTTTTGTCATTAAATGTTTAAATCTGCCAGAATGCAACTCCTACTTTTCTCTCTGTTCTTGGTCCTCAGGTTCATACACTATTCAAGGACGCAGGGTCCGCGTGTATCAGCCGGAGTTTGAGGAGTGCTGGGCCTCAGGACTGGTCTCACAGCACGACCCTATCTCACACATTATGGAGATTACCTTAGATAAGGTAAATAATGCTCATGTCACAAGTCTAATAGGAATGCACATTGTATTAGTTATTTACAACATCAGTCCTATGTCACTTTCAGACCAGAGGAGTTTGATTCAAATGACTGTATTGCTTCACATCTTATCTGTATTTCACCCACTACCTATTCCCATTTTCTCCGCTATATTTAAGAAACGGGACACAAAGTTAAACAAATTCCTCTGGATTGGGTGAAAGCCAAGAGTAAAAATGCAAATTCTGAATTTAAGTAAATCTAGAGGTGGATCAGCGCTCCCCAATTTGCAAAAAACATCTTAAAATAATGCTTATGTTTTGCCTAAATGTATTCTGGTCATGATGTGAAATGATGCCACTTAAATTCCTACTTTTTTTTTTGCTGTAGGGAGAAGAAAACCAGGTGGTAGATCCTCGTGTGATACATGTCATGCTGGCAGAGGAGGAGGTACTGAATTGTTCCTGAATTTCCCCTCCAGGGATCAATAAAGGCTTATCTTATCTTATCTTGTCTTACTGTGCAGTACATTTTGCTAAAGTGGTTTTCAGCTTCAGAAATACATTTAAAAAAAATTTAATAACAGAATAACTTCCTAAAATGTCCCCCTTTTTTCTTTTAGCTTGGTAAGAATGGACGGCGAAGGAAGGACAGTGAAACAATGAAGGGTGACAGTGGACGCAGACGTAGGACTGCCTCCGAAGGTGAGGATGACTTGAACTTGAAACGTTTTAAAGGAGCGGCAGATACGGGAGCTGACGGGCAAAACTGTGGCGATTCCAACAAAACGGCAGCAGCAGAAGGGATGGGGATCTGGGGCGGAGACTCCGGCGAAAGAGTCAGCAGCACAACCAAAAACGGAAGCTCTTCAGAAGGAACCTTTCCTCAGGGCAGAGTGTCGTCCCCCAACGCCAATTCCTCGCTCCAGATGGATCAATCGAACGCTACCCCGCCTCGTTATCCCGCCCACGTCAAAGAAAACGGTCGCTCCATCTCCACACAGGGGGCGGCGGACTCCACCACTGCCGTGCCTCACACCCCGACCCCTCCTCCCCTCAAACCAGCCCCCTCTCCCTTCTCCACCACATCCTTCCCCTCACTAGGCCAGATGCCGAGCCTGGTCCCCGGAGCTCCAGCCCCCAAGGCCTCCCCATCCCCCCAGCCAGACCGAGAGGAGGCCTCCCAATCAGCTTATTCCAAAACAGCTGCTCTTGTTTCCCCGGGGCCCGTCACCATTTCTTGGTCGCATGACAGCGGGCCTAGCGTGGCACTTTCTGCGTCTGTGGGTTTTAGTCCTAAAGCCCCCACCTGGGGAAGCCAGACTGAGGTAAGACGATCAATATGATCAGTACTGTCAATACCGTCATCACAGTTTTGTTTCTGTTATTAATATGATGTCACTGAACCACCTTGTTTTGTTTCTCAGGGCTCCAAAACTGCATCAGGTTTCCGTTTGCCCGCCGCTTCTGTGTTTGGAGATGTCACCTCTCAGACCAACGGAGCTCCTACCACTACCGCCGCCTCCCAGGACACTCCCAGGCCCTTTGGCTTCGGCTTCGGCGGAGCAAAGAACGAGACTCAATCCAAGCAAGACCAAAACTTGTTTTTCCAGTGCATGACCCAGAATTCTGGGTCCAGCCCGAGCCTAGCTGCTGGTCAGACCCAGTCCAAGGACACCAATTACTTCACCACAGTGTCTGAGAGCCTGAGTAAGGAGCCCCCAAGCCTTTTCAAGTCTGCAACCTCCACTGAAGCGTTGAAAAAGCCTGAGCAGCCCAAAGTGCCTGAGACCCATTCAACGGGAAATGGTGTGCTCAACAAATTGGCCTTCCAGGGCATGGGTGGCTCTGCAGCAGGAGGACGAGGTTCTGGTCTAAGTATTGGTGGCCTGGCTGCAGCCTCTGGAGCTCAAAGTACTTCTAAGAAGAGCAGTAATAATGGGACTTCTGTGGGGGGCTTAGGGCTGCAGTCTGGTTTTAATACTTCTGATAGCCACCAGAACCTTTTTCTGCAGGCCTCCAAAGAGCCTGCTAATCCATTTCTGGCATATGGGGACAAAACCTCCCACACCTCCTTCGCTGGCCTCACCGGGGCCGAGCCACAGACCCTCGGTCCGGCCTCGGACAGCAAGCCGAACCTGTTCGCGATGGCAGAGCCGCCTAAGGGGATTGTGTCTTCCCCTTTCCCGGCACTCTCAGCAGCTGCTTCACCCAGCTCTTCCTCCTCTCCAGCACCGACCTCATCACAGAGGTCACAGAGTGAAGGGACTGTGACAAAGGTGGAGCAGGATGTCGGGCAGATGCCTACATCCACCTCGGGATGCCCCATGTTTGGAAACACTGGCCCTGGTGGGATGGAGGACGTCCCCGTGTCCTTTGACCAGAGCCAGTCTCAGAAGTTCACCCTGGAGGAACGAGGCCAGTCGTCCAAACGTGACTCTGACTCCAGCAGCAACAGCGGCCTGTCAGACCTGAGTGACAATGAGGAGGGCCCGGAGAAAGGCCAAATCCCAGGAGGACCACCACACCCTGCCAAGGACGTAATCATGATGCAAAAAGCTAAAGTCCAAGGGGCTGCTAAGAGCCGTCCGCGTAACAAGCCTTTCAAAGGTAAGTCTTGTCCACTCTTTCCTCGTTTTGTGGTGACAAACTAAGCAATAGAATTAACTCAAGTTGTCTCCTCCAGTGGGCCAGTCTGTACTAAAAGACCAGAGCAAAGTGCGTCGCCTGAAGCAGTCTGGCGAGTCCTTTCTCCAGGATGGCTCCTGCATCAATGTGGCCCCTCACTTGCACAAGTGCCGCGAGTGCCGTCTGGAGCGCTACCGTAAATATCGTACCACAGGCGAAGACAGCGATGACGACGACGACCCAAATGTGTCCTGCCGCTTCTTCCACTTCAGAAGGTACACGCTTATGTGCTTTATATGTCTTGCTTTGTGTATTTGAGCGTTATAGAGAGTTATAAGAATAGAGGAGGCAATCATCATCAATCAATGAGGTGTTACTGAATTAACCTTTTCTTCCCGCTGTGACCAGATTGGCGTTCACTCGTAAAGGTATACTGCGTGTGGAAGGCTTCCTGAGTCCTCAGCAGAGCGATTCCATGGCCATGGGTCTGTGGCTACCTGCACCAGCTGTCCAAGAGGGCCTTGACCTCGATACATCCAAGTACATCCTGGCCAATGTGGGAGACCAGTTCTGTCAGTTGGTCATGTCTGAGAAGGAGGCCATGATGATGGTGGAGCCTCACCGTAAGATATCATTTTATTCACATTCTATGTTTTATCTTGTCTCTACATTTCTTTCTCAACACTATATATTTTTTTTACCCGTTCTTCAGAGAAAGTGGCGTGGAAACGTGCCGTGCGAGGTGTCAGAGAAATGTGTGACGTGTGTGAGACCACCCTGTTCAACATCCACTGGGTGTGTCGCAAGTGTGGCTTCGGAGTGTGTCTGGACTGCTATCGGTTCCGCAGGAACAGGCCAAGGGAGGGTGAGCCATCGCAGTGACATCTAGGGAACTTTTAGGGCAAAAATTGTGATCACGATTAATTAATATTCGGTTAAAAGTGCAGCCCTAATAGAAAGGGTTAATACTTTGTGAGGTCTTTTGAGTTGGAGGGCGTTGGAAACACACAGGTCAATATGTTCTCTCCTTCAGATTTAGACGAAGGTCCAGAGGATGAGGTTTTCTCTTGGTTGAAGTGTGCCAAAGGCCAACCTCATGAGCCACAGAACCTTATGCCTACGCAGATTATACCTGGGACAGGTAATGTATACATTATGATTGAATCATAAATCTATCAACCCCCACCTCAAAAGCATCAAGTAATTCGATACGATCTTGTATTGGTACAGTAAGAGTTGTAATGATTTGATTTGCCTTCTCCTTTAGCTCTTTACAACATAGGTGACATGGTGCACTCAGCGAGGGGCAAGTGGGGTATCAAGGCCAATTGTCCCTGTACCAGTCGACACACTAAGCCTCTAGTACGCCCTAGTGCCCCCAATGGGATTTCACAGGTACTGTTGCACCACATCAGGTTTTTCCTCAGTTCTGGATTGTGAGAGGTGTTTTAACTTTAATGTCTGGTTGTTGTGCTCGTCTCAGCAGTCTGCAACAAGCAGTAGTGGCGTCCTCGCAGCTGCAACTCCCGGTATTTCCACCACTCCAAAATCAGAAGGAGAAACATCAGCGATCAAAACAGAACCTACACAAACAGCAGCGCCATCAGACAGCGGGGGAGGAGAAACTGTGGGCGGCGTCAGTAACTCCACAACCAGTGGCACATCCTCCCCCTGTAATCTCAGCCAGTCCGCTGCCAAGGAGTCGCGCTCATCAGGAGAGGGCAACAGCTCCGCTCTGCACTGGCTGGCAGACTTGGCCACACAGAAAGCCAAGGATGACACCACCAAGGGTAAGTAGGAAAGAGGAAACGCTGAGTCAGTGTAGTCTGTGCATAACAAAAGTAAAAAAAAACAATATTAAAGCTGAAGTTACATCACCATCCTCTTGCCATCTTCTTCCAGAATCCGGTTCACTTCGCTCCATGATGAATCGAGACAGCCGACCTCCTTTCGGCCTGGACTCACTCAGTGCCCTGTCAAAGCCTTCTGCTTCCAGTCCTAAGCTATTTAACAGTCTGTTACTGGGCTCCAGCATGGCCCAGTCCAAACCTGAGGGGTCCAGTCTCCGGGACCTGCTCAACTCCGGACCGGGCAAACTCCCCCAGGGGCCCGGAGAGAGTGGGGTGCCGTTCCCCTCCGTCTTTACCTCAGCAGGCGTACGTAGAAAGCTTTTATTATTATTACATGTAGTTTTATGAAGTGTACACATTCATACTGAAAATCCTCTCAGCAAGATCAGTTTCTGATTGAAAAATAAATCACACTTTACACAGTGTATGCCTGTTTAAATATGGAAAGTGTTTTATAATCCCTAATTGCATTTTGGTGTATTTCAGTAAAAGGAGAAATACAAAGTATCAGTCATCAGTGTAGCTTAGGGATGCATCGATACCACTTTTTTTTCAGACCGAGTACAAGTACAAGTACTTACATTAGGACCCGAAAGATGGTGACGAGAGGTTAACGTCACGCTGCCGTAAAGTGGTATTGGAGCCGTTTTGCGAGTACGAGTACATGAGCACAGTATCGGACCCAATACTGGTATCGGTATCGGTGCATCCCTAGTGTAGCCTAAGCTCAAAATATCGTGAGTCAACTAACAACATTTTCTACAAGAATAATTTAAATTGTAGGAAGATTAGATTTGGAATAACTGATACTCATAAATGATATTTCTACCAGTTACTGGTGTAGTAATGAAGCAGAGCATCCACTTTGAGTGGAAACTATTAAACAAATATTACTTTCAAAAAAGATGAGGCTTATAATTAAAGTCATTTACCTGCAAGTACAAATAGATAGCTGGGTAAATCAAACATTTATCTATTTTGTCTGTCAGAGTGACAAGCTGAAGAGCAGCCTCCCGAACTTCCTGGATCACATCATCGCCTCGGTTGTGGAGACCAAGAAGGCAGAAGGTCGTCGGACGGGGGCCTCTGAGGGCGGCGAGCTCGGTGTGCTGGGGGGCCGCAAAGACGGAGTAATGGGCCTTAGTGTTTTGGAACCGCATACCTCCCACTCCTGGCTCTGTGATGGACGACTCCTCTGCCTACAGGATCCCAGCAACAGCAACAACTGGAAGATCTTCAGAGAGTGCTGGAAGCAGGGACAGGTAGGAACAATGATTAGAAAGATTGCTGTTGGAGAAACATTGAAACTTTACTGCACTGACTTCTGTGTAACCTCTTCCCCTTTGTGTCCAGCCCGTGTTGGTGTCAGCGATACATAAACGCCTGAAAAGTGAATTGTGGCGACCTGATGCCTTCAGTAGGGAGTTTGGAGACCAGGATGTAGACCTGGTCAATTGTAGAAACTGTGCTATCATCTCTGATGTGAAGGTGCGAGACTTCTGGGACGGCTTTGAAATCATCTCCAGTGAGTGCACACAACTATTGTTTCCTAAATTATTCTTATTTGTTGTTTTGGATTGATTGATTGATTGATTAATATTTATGCCACTGTGTTATTTTTAGCTGGTGTGCCTCTCAGAAATGGTAGCTAATGTGTTTTATCTGTGAATGCAGAGCGACTGCAAGATAGTGAGGGCCAGCCCATGGTGTTGAAATTAAAGGATTGGCCTCCAGGTGAAGACTTCAGGGACATGATGCCCACACGGTGAGGAACCACAGAAACATGTTGCTTTGGTATTTTTTATTAATTTGAGAATTTTTTTTACATTATAAGGACTAGGGGTGTCACGATTTTGATTCTAAATCGGAAATCGATCAAAATCGGTTTCCGATCATCGAAATCAAAAGCAGGATCGACTATTCCACACATGCCATAAATGCGTAAAAAAAAAAAGTAATGAATTGGTATTCTGGATTGATAATGAATCTATATTTTGAAAAGGATAATTATATCAGTAATTAATTTATATTTCTGTATGACAGAGATAAAATGTAATAATTATAGTTAGACAAGTTTAGGAAAATGAATTAGAGTATATGTATGGCTCCATAAGGAAGCTGGTTAATTATTAATGAATGACTTATGGAGAAGGGGTGGGATTAAATAAATTTGTACTTCTACTCACTCCTTTTCGAATATGTAACCCAAGGCGTCAAGTGTTTGACAGTTTCTTTTCCTTATGCTTTTCATTGTATGTAAATACTACTTTTTTTCTGGCTGTCCACTTGTTGGTATGATCATTCTCTTTTTTAATTTTTTTTTATTTTACATGTTCGAAATAAATTTTGAAATGAAAATAAATGATGTTCTCTCATGCTTTTGCCAGGTTTGGCGATCTGATGGATAACCTCCCTTTGCCCGAGTACACAAAAAGAGATGGTCGTTTAAATCTCGCTGCACGTCTGCCCAACTTTTTTGTGCGTCCTGACCTTGGACCTAAGATGTACAACGCCTACGGTGAGAAGGATTGGCTGAGTCAACTAGATAGTCTCTTCTCTTTCTCTCCCCTTCCCTTTAGTACACATTTATCTTCATCCTCTCCCTCTCACTCTCCCTCTCTGTCCCTCAGGCTTAACCTCGTCTGAAGACAGGAAGGTGGGAACCACTAATCTCCATCTGGATGTCTCTGATGCCGTCAACGTCATGGTCTATGTTGGCATCCCTCCAATAGAGGGAGACTCCGAGGAAGGTCAGTGGACTTACACACACTTTGTGTCTTGTTCTGTCCTGTTCTCTCACTTACACACACATTTAAGAAACATTTATAATGTGACACTTCATTAATTGAACTACTAAATGATATCAAAAGCACTACTTACTTCCCAAATAATTTTATTATGTATTATTTACAATATTACATGCAAAAGATTTTTTTCCCCATACCAAATTAAAGATAAGATAAGATAAGATATACTTTTATTGTCCCCGTGGGGAAGTTTTTCCTGGACTCCGTCCAACTGCAGTTACAAACACTAAATTAAAACAGCATCAACAACAATAATAAACAATTCCACATCAGACAGGGAAACAGTTTCACAGAAACAGATGTTTCAACACATACACAGTCCACGTACATAATGGCACATACTATCACACACGCTATCACACACACCATGGCAGGTTTTGCACCGGTAGTGCACTGCACCGTCTACCGTGTTGCCCATATTGCCCAAGACAATGAATACAATGAATACATGCAGGATATGAAAAACATAACTAATTTCAAACACTGGACATTAATCACTTCATTTAACTCAGGGGTCAGCAGCCTGCGTCTCTTTAGCTCCTCTCCAGTGGCTCCCTGTGGATTTTGGAAATGAATAACTGTTTTTTGTTTCCATTTTCATTTTTATTTATCATTGTTGTAGGTCTATGGTACGACGGCACGATGCAGTATTAGGGCCACATTGAGGAAAAAAAAAAAAATCTGAGATTACAAGAAAAAAGTCATAATATTATTTGAATAAAGTCATAATATTATAAAGTAGTAATTTTACGTGTTATTTTATTTTTTTCTCGTAAAGTTATTACTTTATTCTCGCAATATTATGACTTCTTTTCTCGTTATATTACGACTTTTTTTCTCGTTATGTTATGACTTTATTCTCGTAATATTACGACTTTTTTCTCGTAAAGTTACGACTTTATTATTGTAATATTACAACTTTTTTCTCGTAAAGTTATGACTTTATTCTCGTAATATTACAACTTTTTTTCTTGTAAAGTTATGACTTTATTCTCGTAAAGTTATGACTTTATTCTCGTAATATTACGACTTTTTTCTCGTAAAGTTATGACTTTATTCTCGTAATATTACGACTTTTTTCTCGTAAAGTTATGACTTTATTCTCGTAATATTATGATTTTTTCTCATAATATTATGACTTTATTCTGTAAATCTCCGATTCTTTTTCCCTCCATGTGGCCCTAATACTCCGTAGTACATTGTTTCTCTGGCCCTCACTGCATTAGACTTATATACTATATACTTAGACTATAAACTGTGTTACCTTCATCACAATGCTCAAATGTTTTGCGGCTCCAGACAGATTTTTTTTTCTTTCTTCTTTGCCTTTAATGGTTCTTTTGATAGTAAAGGTTGCTGACCCCTGATCTAACTGCTCCCTCCTGAACAATCTTAAAGAATATAGTCCCAGCTCTCCCCGAACATAGTGCTTTTACTGTTTTTAGTTGCCCCAGACTAGATTGGCTGGGGATAGGACTCCTGAAAAGACCCTTCGGTGGGTTTCGCTCATTTACATTGTGGCAACATTTCTCATTCACAGAGGGAGATATCAATGGACGCAAAGGTCTGTAGACTTTCAATTGTATCACTTCAGTAGCATGCCCTTCTTCGTGACTAACTTTCCCTTCTTCACTCCTCCACTCCACCCTTTTGTTACTATCTGTGCAGCCGGGGGGTCGGAGCACTGGGACCCATTTGTTGGTTTGGTAACACTTCATATTACAGGTCCGCCAATTTCATGGTAATTAGGTGATAATTAGCAAGTAACATATTTGAAATTTCTTTGGAATTACTGCCAAATTAACCCGATATTTATCTCAAAATCTATCAAAAATCACTTTATTATAAACATGATTTAATAATTATATGCTGAAATAGCATTTAATGGTTAAAATAGGGCCCTTAGGCTTGAGAAGCGGCTGAGAAGACACTTCTGATCAGGCACAAATCTCCCCATTGTGTGACTTATTGTCGACACAAATGTAACCTGGTTGCTGATGTCATGATTCAGGGGGATTTTTTTTAAGAAATTTCAAAGAAGTTATTTGCTAATTATTATCTATTTATCAGCAGACATGGAAATAAAGCATATCAATTAACTTTGTATTCTTTTCCTGGAAATGTATTAAATAAATGACCAGCTATTGGGAAATAGCGGAATGTAATTATTAATTAATAAGATAAGATAAGATAATATATTACATTACATATAAGCATCAGTAAAAAACAAAAATCAGATACAACACAGTGCAAAAAGCAAAACAAAAGTAGACAGACATATAAAATATTAACAATTTAAATAGAAGGAATATAAAAATAGGAACAATATAAACGAGGAATATTAAAAATTGGAACAATATATACAGTATTGACAATAAACAGGCTATTAACACAATTGCACAATTATAATTAAGTAATTTTTGATAAGATTTTGAGGTAAATATCGGGTTAATTTGAAGTAATTCCAAATAAATTTCAAATAGGTTACTTGCTAATTATCACCTAATTACCATGACATTTGCAGACCTGTAATATGAAGTGTTCCCGTTGGTTTCTACTGTGGCATGTTTTGTAAATTTCGATGTAAATGCAACCTTTATTAACACCTTCACTGAATAACAACAGATGGCGTAGAAATTTCTGTAGTTGCCCTTTAGAGATCCTCACTTTCTTCCTCTATGTAGATTTCATGGTTGTGCTGTTTGGGGTTCCGTCATTAAAGCAGCAAAAAATCCACAAATCTGACATGAAGTTCACAAGATTTCATATAATTACTGGAAAAATCTTCAGTTCCTGTTAGCTTTGGATGAGCTGCGTTCTGGTCCGTACACTGTGGGAGAAAAGTTTGCTCCTCCGCGCACACCGGCTGTGACCGCTCCGTCCTCCGCACAGCCGTGGCCTCATTAAAGTTATGGTTCCCTTATAGCGTTGGTTTAAATCTGAAATGCTGCCAAATAGGCGCTTTTGCTTTTCGCTTCGCATCATCTTGTCTGTCAACTCTCTCGTCTCGTGTGTGAAATATGACTCCTGCTACTCTGAGCTGAGACTCCGTATGGAGCAGATGCATTCACTGTCAGGTTGTAGTGTCAGTCATCCGACTATCTATTGATAACACGGCGCTGATACGCCAAAATTAACTAAATGGGTTTTATTTCTGTAAAAAAAAGCAAAACGACGGTGGGTACGTAATGTAATCGGTGTGTGCCCGAACACCGGTAACATCGGTAACACTGACTACCGCAGAAAGCCTAGTTGGGTACTGATACTGGTACCTGGAATTTGGTACCGGTATCAAATAAAACCCCTCCATACTTCGCTCTCCCCTCCCAAACCTGTTCCTACAACCTGCAGCCTGTCACGGTCATTTCAACAGGACGGAGTGAAAACGCTGTCGCGAGTGTCTCGGAGGAAGCATGTGTGAGAAGTGCTGCCCCCGGCCAGCTTTGCATTTTGCATTACAAATATTGCATTGAGCGTCGTCTGCGTCGAGATTTGAAAAGTATAACCACACTTGCAACCGTTTTTGGTTCGCCACTCACTTGAACACGCTTCAGGGATGACTTACAGTGTTCTTACACAGTATGGAATTTGATTTTAGTAATATCCAGAGCTGTGATTGGTCAAAGTCTCCCGTCACGGGTTAGATTTTCTAAAGCCTGAAAACAGAGCCATGAGGAGGAGCAGAAGTCTAGTCTTCTCTCAGAACACTTGAATTACAATATGCTGAAAGGTTATTTTGGAATTTTTGCCCAATGATGCCAAAAATATATACTGCCTACTGACACTTTAAAAGTATCAAGTTCGGTACCCAACCCTATTCACTTATCCTTCTAAATAACTCGTAAATCAGCTCTGTAAATGAGAGGTCAGCATATTTTCAGGCAGCAGAGTTCGCTGCTCTGTACGATCAACCTCAGGCTGTGGATGTGAACGTCATGTCAGTAATGTGATTGTGTAGTCTGTAACTTGTCCTTTTCTTTGCCCCGGTGGTTCTCAACTGGTCCAGCTACATGAATCCACATTTGTCTTTTAAGTCACAACCCAGACATCATTGAAAATTTGTACCGTTTTCATTAATTTCTCAGAATGATTAGTTGAGTAATTTACAATGCTTTCATGCACTAGAAACATTAGTCCCGTTAATTCATGTTTTACCAAAGGCTATATTAATAGTTTCTGTTTAGAGACATTTTCTTGTTTTATCATAGTTCTTTGGGGGGGGGGAACATAAACACATACAGGGCTGCTGCTTGGGATGTTTGTGTCATGACAGCCACATGATGCAGCTGGAAACAGTATTTTAAGAGAAGCTCTGGAAAATCAGCGCACTGCAGAATGAATCTGCTATGTTAAGTTCACTTATAACGAACCTGCGACCTAATACTGGCGTCATGATGAGCCACCAGTTGAGAACTAGAGCTCTGTGCCATTTTTGTCAAACGGTATGATGGATGTACATTAATTCAGTTGTTTAAGAATCATGCTATAAAAGATCAGATCCCAGTCACTGAGGCACGATACGTTTAGTCAGTCATCAAACTGGAATAAATAGAAGTAATGTTGAGACATCAACAACCATGGCTCAATTCACACGACCACTTAAAGGGACTGTTTGTAACTTCTTACACGTATAAATCATTGCGGGTCGGTGTCCCATGCGCGCTCTCGTGTGTTGCTACGCTGTTCAGACTCAGACTCCAACACAAACTACACGGAAGCACCAAAACCGCAAAGTTGTATCTAGTGAAGCCCGTCTGTTAAACAGTGTTGGCCGCGGTCGGAGGACGCGGGGGAGACCGTAGCTTTGGTCTCCAGGACCGGAGTCTCTGCTGTACTCTGCTCCTCTGCCTGCTTGCCTTCACTCACACACAGCGCTCGTTCTCACTCGCTCTCTCGCTCCACCTCTAACGTGCATGCGCGCACACTCCACACTGCAGAAGAGTTAGTTTAGCTCTGAGAATATCTAGTGAATGTACAGTGGACGTTTGTGCAGAAATAACTGCTGCAGCTCCTCCAGAGCAACAGAGGTTTCCCGTGTCTTGTGAAGTGACGGGGCTCCGCAGCGAGAAACATGTCTATTTAGAGCGAGCGCAAGCACGAGCAACAGGGCACTGACTTTCGTTGACTTAACGGCCACAGGTGTCGCTGTTAACAAGCAATTTCTGATTCTTACAAACAGTCCCTTTAAAGAGGTAACTGCTGTAAAAATGTTGTTGTCATAGAGACCCTGCTGATGACCCTTTGGTGCCCTGTATGTTTGTGCGTTGTTTGTTTATGGTCCTCCAGAGGTCATGACCACCATCGAGGAGGGCGATGTGGATGACATGACGAAGAGGAGGGTGTACGAGGAAAAGGAGAAGCCCGGAGCTCTCTGGCACATCTACGCTGCCAAGGATGCCGAGAAAATCAGAGAACTGCTCCGCAAGGTCAGCAGCCAGTGGATTTCTGTCTAAAATAGCATCTGAGCTCTGGAGCTGCAGTATCACTGCCTCCGAACCTCAGACTCCTTTACAAAGACAGTGAATTTAATGAAAGGTGCACTACCGATGGCCTGAATCTGATTGTGAAAAGCATTCCCCTTCTGAAAACTCTTTACGTATGCTAACGTATAATTTTAGGACTATGAATTGATGTTAATCTGATTCCTGATAGGTTTACCCTCCACTACATCCTTGTTTATTATACTAAAACATCATCAGCTGAGAGATAATTGTGTGTTTACGATTCATCGTGGTTTATCTGTGTCAGGTGGGAGAGGAGCAGGGTCAAGAGAACCCTCCAGACCACGACCCCATTCACGACCAGAGCTGGTACCTGGACCAGGGGCTCCGCCGCAGGCTCTATGAAGAATACGGCGTCCAGGGTTGGGCCATTGTACAGTTTTTGGGAGATGCCGTATTTATCCCCGCTGGAGCTCCACACCAGGTCAGACACGTTGTGTTATATATTAAGGAAGCCTTGCTATAGAAATCCATTTATTTAGATGATTCATATTTATTTTGTTTTCATCATTAACACATCTGTTCATTTTCTGCTCTTCACCTCCAGGTGCACAACCTGTACAGCTGTATCAAGGTGGCCGAGGACTTTGTGTCTCCTGAGCATGTAAAGCACTGTTTCAGACTGACCCAGGAGTTCAGACACCTGTCCACTACTCATACGAACCACGAAGACAAGCTACAGGTCGGTGTGCTTTTTCTCTCTTGTGTAGTTTCAGCATTCAAATCCGCTAAATGTTTCTATTTTTAAATCTATTTTCTTTAATAAATTAGAATACATTTTTTTATAAATCCGCTGGTTTTTTTTACAAATACGACAATCCGTTTGTGACATTAAACTATAATTGATTTCTTTAAATTATTCTGCAGGAACTTTTTTTTTTAATAATATTTTTATTTAATAAGAAGAACTATATGATATTATTCACATATATTTAACACAGAGCATTTTCACATTGAGGGAGAAAAAAAAATCTGAGATTTCCAGAATAAAGTCATAATATTACGAGAATAAAGTCATAAATTTATGAGAGAAAAAACGTTTTCTCATAAATTTATGACTTTATTCTCGTAATATTACAACTTTTATTCTCGTAAACTTATGACTTTATTCTCATAATACTACGACTTTTATTCTCGTAAACTTATGATTTTATTCTCATAATACTACGACTTTTTTCTCTTAAACTTATGACTTTATTCTCGGAATATTACGACTTTCTCTGAAAGTCTCAGATTTTTTTATTTTCCCTCAGTGTAGCCCTAATACTCCGTCATATGAAAGTCAGTGTGAGGCATTGTTGTTGTTTCCATGTCGTTGTTTTAACAGACTTTTCCTGTCATGTTTCCCTCAGGTGAAGAACATCATCTATCACGCAGTGAAGGACGCTGTTGGGACACTGAAGGCCCATGAACCTAAACTAGCACGCCCTTAGTTCCTCTGATTTAACGCTGTCCCAAAACAACCAGCCTCTGACGACCACACACACAAACACACACACACAGTATACATTACATACCTACATACACAAGTACAGGTTGCAGAGTGAAGCTAGACTGAAGGTTCTTTTGGGGCAGTGACGGTCCGGGTTTGGGGATAGAAAAACATTTGATTTGGGGAGGGATTAGACGGGGAGGGGCTAGTCAGCGCTTTGATGAAGGAAGTCCTTTATCGCTGTTACACAGTACGCTCAAACTTGTCTAGTTGTTTTCCAATTATAATTTTTTTTTTGATTAACTCTGTATTTAAGGTCAGTGTGTTCGTTCTGTTGTTTTCATTGTACATGTAAGATGTGAGAGTAAGGGAGGTAAAAAGCTGACTTGCCTTCGGAGCAGACGTTCAGCTACCGTATAAGCGACTGACAAAAATGTGAGTTCTGGGCTAACTTTCCTATTTTGATGACGTTGATCTTATTTCTCTTCGATAGGAGCGAGGTTAATCCTGTTTTTGTAGATTTTATTTTGTTGTTGTTGTTGCAGTTTTTAAAAACAGCTGATTGCTTCTGCCCTCTGTGGCTGAAATGAATTTGCGAAGCAGCCGGCGAGGGGAGGCAGACCAAAGTTTTGTATTTTACGTTTTCTTATTTCACTTTTAGAATAAGAAGTCTTTTCTTTTTATACACCATCAAGGCAATGATCAGGAGGACTTCAGAGAGGCTAGCTTTTATTTTATTTTATTTTTTATTTTTTTCGTTTTTGGTCACCTATCTTTATCCATTGGGCTGAATGAACTGCAGACTTCCAACAACATTGTTCAAGAATCACAATTGCAGCTGAATAGAACTACTGGCCATTAACATTGTATCAATATATATATTGATCTTAGCAGTCTGTTTGATTTTTCACATTAAAGTTTACAAAAACTACCGTTTGTCAACTGTTTGTTTGTTTGTTAGCCACAAAAAACCCTCTATGCATGTAGAACCAGCGTATACATAAAACATGTGTCTGAATCAGGGTCGCAGCTCACAATTATTTTCTTTATCAATTAATATTTTTGATCAAGTCCCAAAAAAAGAATCAGTTTACTAATGATAATAAAGCAGAGAAAAGCATTCATAAATAACTATTTATGATAATATAAATAAACAGTTTACCCCCTATATTGTTGGGTTAAAAGTGTTTAGTCAGTTTCACTTCAATTTACACTTTTATTAACAAATAAGTGGCCGGACAGATGAAAAAGTGTCTGAAAGAGAGGATGAAAAATGTTTCTTCCTTTGTTAATTTTTTTTATTTATCTCAATAGAAGAAAATGAGGAAGAGCAGAAGAAGAGCGCCTATGGCATTTAAAAAAAAAAAAAAGTATATTTAATTCTTTTATTTTTTTAGAAGGCGATGATGTGGTCTAAACATTTTGATTTATTTCCTGATGAATGACTTCAACAATCACACAATTTGTAAAATAGTTGGCAATTTTCTGTTGATTTACTTATTGATAAATCAAATAGTTGATTCAGTATGAGTCTATCTTAACTAAATTAAAAGGTCCTGTGGTGTTGAATATGGTCAGTGTGTGTTTTCATCTTTAATGAAGTTGTGAAAGTATTAAAATGTCTTTTCTCAGAGACAAATAAAAAAAAAAATCATTCATTTCATTCTCAATATTTTTCAGTTCTGAATTTTGGTCTTATTTTCAACTCTTAATTGGCTTAATAAAGGTGACTGGATACATTAGTTGTATCTTAAACTTGTTACCAGTGTTAATACCACACACTAGTATATATATTAGTGTTTTACTGATGCTACATGCTCTTATGTCTTATGTCTTGTGTGGCCTAGCTTTCACTGCTCATGTCTGAATTAGTAAGTAGATCACAGAAATGGGTCAGTGAGTGTACTGTACCTCACCGAGGAGGAGGAGGCAAGCATGAATTCAGTTAGTTCAAACCAACAAAGACCTACAGTATCATTTAATATTACAAAATAATAGCTCTTTGTTAGTTTGAACTAACTTTACAACTATACATATTTATTGTCCTTTAATAATAGTCGCTGTATAATAATCTGTCATTTAAAGCAGCAGTGGATAGAATAGGAGCAAATATGATTAAAAAAAGAAAAAGGTATTTTTATAAAACGAAATAAATGAGACAGTTAATCTAAAAAAAAAAATGATGTGCTTCTGTGTCGTCCGGTGTCTTCCGGTGTTCAGTACTTTTATTTGGTTGGATTTTCTGTTTATTGGTCATGTTTTATATAATTGTGTAAATGTGTGTTTTTATATGCAATGTATAGGCATGTTCAACATATACAGTGTAGTTAATTACCATTATTTATTTGGGCATTATGGGAAACATTTATATGACTTTATTCTCGTAATATTACAACTCTATTCTCGTAATATTATGACTTTTTTTCTCGTAAAGTTATGACTTTATTCTCGTAATATTACGACTTTATTCTCGTAATATTACGACTTTATTCTTGTAATATTATGACTTTTTTTTCTCGTTAAGCTATAACTTCATTCTCGTAATATTATTACTTTTTTTTCTCGTTAAGTTATGACTTTTTTCTCGTAATATTATGAATTTTTTTTCTCGTTAAGTTATGACTTTTTTCTCGTAATATTATGAATTTTTTTTCTCGTTAAGTTATGACTTTATTCTCGTAAAGTTATGACTTTATTCTCGTAATATTACGACCTTTTTTGTCGTAAAGTTATGACTTTATTCTGTAAATCTCAGATTTTTTTCCCCCTCAATGTGACCCTAATACTCCGTAGTACAATTGCACTTTGGCCCTCACTGCATTACTAGACTAGACTATAAACTGTATTACCTTCATCACAATGCTCAAATGTTTTGTGGCTCCAGACAGATTTTATTTTATTATTCTTTTTGTATATAATGTCATTCCTCATGTGAAATAGAGATGTATTAAATGTATGTATTCTATCATGTGTGGGTGGTGTGGTGTGGTAGCACGTGGTGTTGGGGATGACTGTTTTCAGGTTTTAAAAACATCTATCCAGTGGCGGGAGATTTTGACCAATCACAGCTCAGCTCAGACAGAGAGGAGCGTTGCTATTGGCTGTGCTCCGTGCCGGTGGGCGGGGCTCCAGCTGGTGGGCGGAGCTCTGGAATATTTCTTCAACTGTTTTCAACATGGCTGCTGCTGGCTCACAAACAAACAAACGGTCACAAACTGTCTCATTTTACAGCTAAACCGCTCACTATAAGATGATTATGGAAAACATTTGAGAGGAGAAATTAACGTAAGGCATTAATGTAACAGAATAGTCATTCATAGTTGATCAGAGTTGCCTAGTTTGACCGTTTGGTCGCAGTTTGAGGAGAGATTGACAGCCGGCTCTCATAGACAGAAACACTAGCTAGCCAGCCGTTAGGAGCCGTTAGAAGCCGTTAGGAGCCGTTAGGAGCACCGGAGGACACAGAGGTACGTTTCTGTTTTCACTGCTTGAGCTCATTGGATGAACGAACACAGACAGCAGGCATCATTAACTGTCATGGTTACCAGTAGAGAGAAAAGACTCGCCTTGAGCACAGCGACATTCTTTAGTAAGAGCATTTATTCTACTAAACCAGAGTTTTTATACAGTCAAATGACCACATAAGATAAAATAAGATGAACCTTTATTAATCCCCAGAGGGAAATTCAGGTGTCAAAGCAGCAACATCAGCAAACAGAGTGAAACACAGGAGAGGTAAAGGTATACAAAAAATTATAAAAACAATAATAGAGATATAAAAGATACAGAGTGAATGGGTGAACATAGCGTATACAGTCCGTCAATAAATAAATGTAATATGTACAATAAATAAATAAATGTAGTATGCACAATAAACAAATGTAGTATGTACAATAAATAAATATAATATGTACAATGTACAATAAATAAATGTAGTATGTACAATAAATAAATGTAGTATGTACAATGTACAATAAATAAATGTAGTATGTACAATAAATAAATAAATGTAGTATGTACAATAAATAAATGTAGTATGTACAATAAATAAATGTAATATGTACAATAAATAGATGTAATATGTACAATAAATAAATGTAGTATGTACAATAAATAAATGTAGTATGTACAATAAATAAATGTAGTATGTACAATGTACAATAAATAAATTTAGTATGCACAATAAATAAATATAGTATGTACAATACAATAAATAAATGTAGTTTGTACAATGTACAATAAATAGATGTAGTATGTACAATAAATAAATGTAGTATGTACAATAAATAAATGTAGTATGTACAATAAATAAATATAATATGTACAATGTACAATAAATAAATGTAGTATGTACAATAAATGTAGTATGTACAATGTACAATAAATAAATGTAGTTTGTACAATGTACAATAAATAAATGTAGTATGTACAATGTACAATACATAAATGTAGTATGTACAATAAATAAATGTAGTATGTACAATAAATAAATATAATATGTACAATGTACAATAAATAAATGTAGTATGTACAATAAATGTAGTATGTACAATGTACAATAAATAAATGTAGTTTGTACAATGTACAATAAATAAATGTAGTATGTACAATGTACAATACATAAATGTAGTATGTACAATAAATAAATGTAGTATGTACAATAAATAAATATAATATGTACAATGTACAATAAATAAATGTAGTATGTACAATAAATGTAGTATGTACAATGTACAATAAATAAATGTAGTTTGTACAATGTACAATAAATAAATGTAGTATGTACAATGTACAATACATAAATGTAGTATGTACAATAAATAAATGTAGTATGTACAATAAATAAATATAATATGTACAATGTACAATAAATAAATGTAGTATGTACAATAAATGTAGTATGTACAATGTACAATAAATAAATGTAGTATGTACAATAAATAAATGTAGTTTGTACAATGTACAATAAATAAATGTAGTATGTACAATAAATAAATAAATGTAGTATGTACAATAAATAAATGTAGTATGTACAATAAATAAATGTAGTATGCACAATAAATAAATGTAATATGTACAATAAATAGATGTAGTA
>CAKAKR010060971.1:0-43372 GCA_916700685.1 Adelosebastes latens | reverse complement strand
CCATAGAGAGGAGGCTTTGCATCGTCAGCTGATCCTCCAGTGAACTGAGAAGGTTTATAGTCCTGTGAGTTCAACACTGCAGGACTCAGATGTGTCAGTCAACACAGCAGAAAGCACAACCAGCATGACTCTCATCACCATCCTCATCTGGACGCTGGCCTGCTGCTGTTTTACAGGTTCATTCACTCAGCAACATTTCAGACATGATGTGCTGCCTTTTCTCTCATTTATTTCTGCTGATAAATGAATGATTTGTTTTTGTCTGCAGGATGCAGCGGTCAGGTGACTGTGACTCAGCCTCCAGTAGTGACATCTACTCCAGGATCCACCGTCTCTCTCTCTTGTAAGACCAACCGAGCTGTTGGAGGTTGTGGTGATGCTGGTCAATGTATGTTCTGGTATCAACAGAAATCTGGACAGCCTCCAACGCTCCTCATAAGACATGTGAGCATAAAACATTCAGGAACAGCAGCTCGGTTTAGTGGCAGTGGAAGCAGCTCTGACTTCACTTTGACCATCAGTGGAGTTCAGACTGAAGACGCAGCAGTTTATTACTGTAAGAGTCTCCACAGCGGTGGTGTGTTCACACAGTGATTTGTAGTCGTACAAAAACCTCCCTCAGTCCGACTGCAGAGACACTGAGCTGTTACAGCAGGAACCGACTGCAGCTGCTGAAGAGGAAGAGACTCTGACACAGACCACTGAACACAGAGCTGACAGGAACCTCACCAAGCACACACTACACATTCACACTAATAACTTCATTAAAAACATTATTAAAAATCTAATAACTGTGGTGGCAGTTTCTGTTAAAACAAGACACAAACCAAAGTAACAACTTGTCTTTCAGTGAATTTAATAAAAAAGCCAAACATTAATAACTAAAGCATCTGCAGATGGACTCACGAGCACAGCCACCTGTTGTGGACTGTGGCAAGTGAGCCCCGAATACAAAGAGTAGTCAGTATTTTTACATTTAAAGCATAACACGAAGATAAGTGCAAAGAAGAAAAGAAGAGAAGGATAGAAAGTGTATCAATGCGTCAGCACACAGCAGACAACAGAGCATCACAAGACATAACAAGTATTTCAGCAATCTGTTGTTTGCAGTTACAGAGAACTAAAATGTCAGGTCACTGTCTTATGATGACAAAGTTGAACATGTGAGGCCCTGAGATTGTCTAAAGGTACGGTGTTAAACTACAGATATGAAAATTGCCATTACATAACACATCATGTTCTGTTCACATTTACTCTCAGCTAAAGAGACAAATGTTGCCTGATCACATATTTGAGTCATGATTTATTCCTCCCTAAAAATCAAGTTCACATTATTCTCCATGTTTTTTTTAATCAAAAAAAGATGTATTATTTACTTTTCTTTACTGTAATGTAATATCACTTTCTATACCAATTTACAAATGAGAAATATTGATATTTACATGATAAATCCAAAGCAAGTGTGCTATTAGTATACTTTACTTATTTTAAACTTGAGAGAGAGAGAGTATACTTTCAGTGGAGTTCAGAGTGAAGACGCAGCAGTTTATTACTGTCAGAGTTACTACAGCGGTGGAGTGTTCACACAGTGATTTGTAGTCGTACAAAAAACTCCCTCAGTCCGACTGCAGAGACACTGAGCTGTTACAGCAGGAACCGACTGCAGCTGCTGAAGAGGAAGAGACTCTGACACAGACCACTGAACACAAAGCTGACAGGAACCTCACCAAGCACACACTACACATTCACAGTAACGCTCCTAAAACAACCAGTACTGCCTCATCTATAAGTCTTAATCTTAAGACACCATATGCAATTTAATGGGAATTAATGCCATTAAGTAAATGAAATAATTAGGCCTTTTCAACTCTCTTTTCGTTGCGTTAAATTCACAAGAGTGCAGTGTTGATCAGATGTAGGATCGCAAACAGGCATTGAACGCCTCATTAGTCTCATGTAAACCACCCAGTACACACATCCTGTTTTACACCCGCGTCACACATGTGGAACTACATACTACATTACACCTCTGTGTACATATATTACTTCCCTTACGAAAAAGTGGTATATTTCAAGTTTATTTTATGAAGTAAAGTTCAAGTATATATTTTCCAATTATACTTTATGTAGTAAGTATACTAATATCAATGTACTAGTATAGTATACTTGTAAGTTTACTACTTTAATACTTCTTGGGACTAAATTGGCCCACGTTTTAGTTTATAAAAGTATACTTTTACGTATACTTTAAGTATAAGAATAGTAAACTTTGAGTACACGACTAGTTTACACCTGAGTTTTATTTTGTACTGAAACTATACTATAAATAGACTGATAGTTTGCTAGTTTTATATTTGTAGTCCACTTTTTAGTTTATGAAAGTACACTTTAAAGTATACTCTCAACAAATTACTAGTTTACTAGTTTTTATACTGTAAGTATACTTGTATATACTTGTAGCTTACTTTTTATGAGAGATGGGGACTCGGGTCTGCGAATTGGACTTGAGTTGCACTTAAGTCGCGCACACAATGACTTGAGACTTGCAAAAAAATTACTTGTGAGCATCTCTGCTTTTTCGTTCAAGAAAGTATACTTTGTATACTTTAACTTATAGTACTTTGCCTATGATTTATGTATTACATAGAGACTTGCTCCTTTTGCTATTGGACTTGTGATGAGATTAAACAAAATAAATACAATGTGTTGTTCTCGCATGTCTCCACGGTGAACGGATAATCCAAAAACTTCATAAATTAAGTAAATTCACATCAAAACATCCTTTTACAAACTCTCCCTATAGTGACAAAAAGTAGTCTAAAGTTTATTAAATGTTAGTATGCTGAGTGTGCTAGCACACAGACTAATAATAGTATACTTAAAGAGTGTTAAAATGGAACAACTGTTATACATTAGTTGTACAAAAGCAATACAAAAACTCAACTTTATTTGTGTTTTGCATATACATACTACATCCTGTTTACATTCAGTTTTCCCATCTGGAATTTCAACAAAATTACATTTACTATTTTATATTTATTTATGTTTATATTTAAGTCCTATATTTTAACTGCACTATTTCATGCCTTAGATTATTATTTTGCTTTTACTTAACTTGTGTGATTTCCCCCTTTTTATACATATTTTATGAGCATTGTTGAAGGAACCTGAGACCAAAGATTTCCATTGCCAATTACTGCTGAATTGACGAATAAATAATCTTTTACCTTGTACTTATAAGTCACTTAGAATAATGTGAAGCCTCATTGTGCAACATCATGCACCAGATGTCAGGTCTTGTGCAGGGTCTTCATCTCTAGAGTCATACAGATCATACACTATTAAGAATTTCCCAGTAAAATAACAGTAAAGAACTGGCAGCAGGGTTGCCTTGATGTTACTGTAAAATTAACATTATTATTCTGTCGCTGAAATTCACAGCTTTGTACTGTTAATGAAAAATACAGTTTGAACTGTTTTTTTTTTATTAATTTCATAGTATTTTACAGTTAATTTACTGTTTAAAGATACATTATATAGCTGTTTTTCAGCTTTCTTTTACATTATCTTACTGATTTGTTTTAATGCACTATTTATTTTTTACATACATTTTAATAAACATTATTTTTTGCCTACATGAATAGACTTAGCAGGTTACAGACATAGGAATAGTCACACTAAATACAATTAAAGGCACTTGTTAGGAAAAAGGCTATAATAGACTTGTTGACACTTTTCCCAAAATGTCTGTCTATAGCTGGCTACAAGCACAGAATGCAAACCATAACAACATGTGAGTGAAGAACAATAAAGCTAATTCACTGATTTTACAATCATGTACAATGTACAAGCCTCACATGTGCAGATCAGGTCCCAGAATTAAAAAAAATACTGCATGAGACTGTTACTGTTGATACTTTAGACAGTTGATCAGCAGTAAAGTGCTGTTTTTTAAGAATGCATTATAGTTCAGTTAAAAAACGGCCTATGAGCGTAATATAACAGGTTTTCTTTTGTATTAACAGTAAAGCACTGTTTTCAGCAATAACAGGTTTATACTGTTGAAATCCTACTGTAAATTAACAGCAATTGTTTACAGTGTAGTGCACCTCTCGCTGTGAAAAACAGAGGTTGCATTGCCACTTCAAACCACAGACATGTTTCCGCATTCTTTGGAGAAGTTGATCTTTGCTCATAAAGGAAGTTGTCATGTCTATAAAACAAATCACGTGCCTCCAGCCCTCCCCCTCTTCTTCATCACACAGGTTGCATTTTTACTTTACATACAGTAAAAGGCTTCATGGTTCAGTTATGACTGCGCCAGCTTCATGTTAGTGCGTCCTCCTCTCGGCTCTTAACAAGGTCTAATAATGAGCGATCGAAGAAGAAAAACATTGAAAACACTACTTCAGTTGACGTGTCAACTTCTGTGGGTATGTATAAGACTTTATCAGTGTTTTTCAGCATCTTGCATTGTTTTTTTGTATTCTGCCACTAATTAATGAAGTTACCATTTATTCAATATAGCTGCCATGTAGAAGAAACCACCTCTATTTGATGTGTCTATTTGGCTTTTTTAATAGAGTCTCTCATGTCAGATGTCACGTGACACAAGAGTGCATGTGTGCGCATGTATTTTCAGAGACAGGAACTATAGGGGAGACCGGGGTTGGTTGGCGCACTTTTCACTAGTGATGGCGAGCTGAAGCTTCATGAAGCATTGAAGCTTTCCGGCAAATTGGTTCGGAAAAGGGTTCATTTCTCGAGGCTTCATGTGCACACGAAACCACCTGGTGGTCAAAGAGTGTAAAACAGACAGATATGATCTTAACCATGTGATAAGATAAGATAAGATACGATATTCCTTTATTAGTCCTGCAGTGGGGAAATTTGCATTGTACAGCAGCAAAGGGGATAGTGCAAAAAACAAGATGCATCAGCTAACACAGTAAAAAAGAGCTAAACAGAGTGTAACAAAATACGAACCATTTAAATAGAAGGAAGTATACAAATAGGAGCAGTATAGACAGTATTGACAATAAACAGACTATTAACAAAATTGCACAAGTGGAAAATGATATTGCACAGTGAGAATGAATGAAATTCCACCTGAAAATATCAGGTTATTGTCAGTTTCTGGTGTGTAAGTGTAAGTGGTCTACTGGGACCACAGATCTGTGATATACTGTATTTTGCGTCAGTAAAGGCTGTTGGGAATGACTATAAACAATGAAAAAAAATATATTACCATGTAATCCATTCATATCTATATAATATTTAATATAATGTCTATTTTCTAGTAAGTATATTATGAGTATATAACATATAATAAACTGTAATTGTTTTGTGAGGAATGCATCTTATGTGTGTAAACCAATCCTTTGGTCAATAATTGTATTGTAGTATAGGGTAATATAATATAATAATGGCAAGAGGGGTAATATTAGTGTTCTGTGTCACTTCTGGAAAGTGGCATTGGTTCAACCAGTGAAGATCTGAACCACTTCCTGAACCAGTCAGCAGTATGGCCGGGCGGCGAGGCTTCGGACGTCATCAATGACGTCATTGGTCTAAAACGATACAAGCCTCGATACGCGCGTCGCGGAAAACTTCCTGGATTACTCGACACACACTCCGAAGCCTCGGCACAGCACGTAACATCACTACTTTTCACTCAAAGTTAGACAGACATTATATTGAAATTGTAGACTACCTTTCAGCCTTGGAAATGTGTCCCACATTGTCCCACACAAACATACTCTTTGTCCCACACATTTGGTTTTTGTTGGGATCTGGTCACCCTATTATAGATCTCAGCTATAATTGAATATGTTTTAAAGGTCCCATACTGTAAAAAGTGAGATTTTCATGTCTTTTTTTTATTTTAAAGCAGGTTTAAGTGCTATATAAATACTGTGAAAGTATCAAAACGCTCAATATACGGAGAAACACACACAGTCTGTATTCAGAAATTGTGCGTTTGAAACAAGCCGTTAGGATTTCTGTCCATTTGTGATGTCACAAATATACAATATTTAGACCATTACACGGTCTTAAACATAAACATTCTAAACGTGTCCCCAGTTTATTTCCTGTTGCAGTGGATGTAAATGACATCAGCTGACAGGAAGTAAACATGGACCCTAGCTGTTGCCTAGCAATGCAATTCTGTTGCAATTCCATTGAAATGCACTAAAACGGAGCGTTTCAGACAGAGGGTGAATACAGGTATATTCAGACAGACAGTACGAGGAAAATATATATATTTTTAACATTAAAGCATGTAAACATGTTCTAGTAAAAAAACAAAATACAAGTATGAACCTGAAAATGAGACATGATATGAGACCTTTAATGTACACAAATGTTTTCTAAAATTGTGTGATTAAAGTCATGTTGTGCCATTATGGGTTTGGTTGCTATAGTTACCAAAATCAGGAATGTATAAGTACTTTTGCCATTAACCATTCAAAATAATAATAAACTAACAATATAAACATTGTTTTTAATTAGGGCTGATAATCGATTAAAATATTTAATCGCAATTAATCGCATGATTGTCCATAGTTAATCGTGATTAATCAAAAATTAATCACACATTTTTATCTGTTCAAAATGCACCAGAAAGGGAGATTTGTCAAGTACTTAATACTCTTATCAACATGGGAGTGGGAAAATATGCTTGTTTTATGCAAATGTATGTATATATTTATTATTGGAAATCCATTAACAACACAAAACAATGACATATATTGTCCAGAAACCCTCACAGGTACTGCATTTAGCATAACAAATATGCTCACATCCTAACATGGCAAACTCAAGCCCAACAGGCAACAACAGCTGTCAGTGTTTCAGTGTGCTGACTTGACTATGACTTGCCCCAAACTGCATGTGATTATCATAAAGTGGGCATGTCTGTAAAGAGGAGACTCGTGGGTACCCATAGAACCCATTTTCATTCACATATCTTGAGGTCAGAGGTCAAGGGACCCCTTTGAAAATGGCCATGCCAGTTTTTCCTCGCCAAAATTTAGCCTAACTTTGCAGCGTTATTTAGCGTCCTTCCCGACAAGCTGACATGGTCTCTGAGTAATAACAGGGCATACACAGCTTGAGGGTGGTAACAGGAACCAACTTTCTCATGTTGAATTAACTGAAATCCTCATTTTTAAATCCCTTACAGAGCAACAGTAGCTCTATAATAGACACGACTTTCCCCAGCCCTGCAAGTAAGAGTGTGGTATTGATCTGCTCATCTGACTCCAGCAAGAAAACAAATAAACATTTTTTACCAAATCGTCAAATTATTCCTTTATCCCTTAAAAAAAAGGATGGAGGAATTTCACATGGGGGCTGATGAAATATTTTGTTTTAATATATTATTTTTATTTACCAGGTGTTGGGGTTGGTGGTGGGCCTGAGTGGAATCTACCTGCTGATGAAGTACAGACAGAGCAGCATATTTTTCTCTCACAGCTACATCACCCTGCCAGCTGTCCTCGCTCTCACCAGCGCTGCGTTCCTATTGGCCAGCGGTTTCCTCGGCTCCCTGTTGAGCCTCAGGGATTCCACCTTTCTGCAGGGACTGGTGAGGTTGTGTGTGTCAGTGTGGGAATCTGTATGTACATCAGTGTTTTGACTGTTCATAATAAAATGTTTTTCTTCTCCAGTTTGTTTATATGCTGGTTTTGGTCTTTTGTCTGGAAAGTACGGCTTCAGCGTTGGCTTATTTTCACTCTACAAAGGTATAAAAGTTACACAAACAAATCACATGCTGGACAATTGTGCTTAAATGACAAAGCAGATTATTCTGGAATAATTGCATGTTTATACGTTCTTTGTGTCTATACTGCCTTTTTGTTTAGCTGGATTCAGAAATAGCTCCCCTCAGTGGAGTGTTTCAGAAATACACAGGCAGCAGCCAGGACCCCAACTCTCGAGCTGTGGATGCTACACAAGAAGAGGTGTGTGTTCAGTCATAACTCATGTCAATTGGGTTGCATAGGCATCCAGATGCCGCCAAGCATGTTTGTATCTGGTGTGCAAAATGTGTAAAAATGATGTAGTATTTCAAAAAAGTCTATGAAAAGTATTCAAAGCAGCAGCATGTACCTGAATAGTACACCATAGCCAATAATTTACTCTCTCTCGTTCAATTCCCGAGCCTCCGGCTGCACGACTACTTCACTCAGAGCAGCTGTCAATCACAGCCGTCAATCATGACGTCTCACTCCCGTTTTATAGCATCAAATAACTAATTAAAACCAAACCTATCAGAAAAAATAACACTTGAACATACATCAGCGTGATAAGAACTTCCTAAAATGACAGAAACTATCTTTGGGAAAAATGTATTTGATGTGTACTTTGAGTTTTTCGTTTGGCTCATGTCCCATCCGCTAACATAGAGGGGGTGGGATTTATGACCTATACTGCAGCCAGCCACCAGGGGGCGATCAAGATGTTTTGGCTTCACTTTTGGGAAGCTGTCATGTCGTCCATCTTTATAGTCTAAGAATACAAGCAGCAACAACTGTAGCTGAGTGGTGTATTCAGTATTCAAGTGACTTGGGGTAGCACTTCCTCTAAAGACCACTAGAATCCGTCTTAGGAAATCTCTCATCTTCCCTTGATGGCAATTGGGATTTTTTTTTTCCCCATTAAGAGGATATTTAGGCTTAACGAAGGGTATTTGTCTTGTTTGACAGTTTCACTGTTATAGTTAGCCCTCATTTGCTCCACCTCATCTCCACAAAATCATCCATTCAAAAGCGGTGCCATCACAATAACCCACGTTAACTGAAGATCAATATTTTGGAAGTGATGGATATTTTGTCCTTTGGCACCCGTTAGTTGCAGTGTTGTGGTATCCATGACTACAGAGACTGGCTTGAAACCTCCTGGTTTAACCGCACTGGAGGACTCTGGGTTCCTCACAGCTGCTGCAACTCTACTTTCTCCTCCTGCAATGGCACTGTGGACCAGCCGTGGCAGCTTTACACACAGGTAGACATGTGCATCCATAAATCCAACACTTATAAAACTAAAAAAAAAAGCTTCAGCATGAAAGTCTGATTGGACCCTTCTGTTTCTCTGTCTTTCTTTTTGAATGTCTCTCTTTTTCAGGGCTGCCAGGTGAAGCTGGAGATGAGCTTACAGTTTGTGCTGAGTTTTATCATCTGGGGCTCCCCGCTGGTTTTCCTGGTGGAGGTGCGAAAGATTTTATAAAATTTTCGGACTGTTTATTCTGTATACACTTGGTCTAGAATGCAATTATATTTGTTAACAGTAAAATAACTATTAAATACATTTTAATTAACTATCAATATACCATTTATAAATGATGGTTAATATAAAGTGTTATTATTGGATACACTGGAAAATGTGTCTGTTAAGTTTCAGAGGTTAATCATTGTGCATTTTTTAATTTGGTTGTTAACCAGACTACTATTCTCCTTTCCTCTTATCATGCAGGTTGTTTTGTTTGTGACGGTGGCACAGCTGATGAGGGACCAACCACTGATGGATTATCAAGTACTGGGCAAAAACTAAAGATACTGTGACAGATGGAACAGCATTGTACTCTGCACAGATACTGTACTACTGCATAGTACAATATGTCATATTGTATCATGGAAATCAAATTATTATCAGGATTGCTGTTAGAATAATCATTCCTGAGCTGCACACCTCTCACCTGCCCAACTACTGCTGATTGATACATGTTTTCTCCAGTGCACTACAAAACATGTGACATAAAAGTGATGAAATATATTTTGTGTAATGCAGTCGTATTGTGAATTATTGCTATTTCTGACACAAAAAAGATGCAGATGGTTTATGGAAAGCTGTTTACTGCTTTACTGTATGACCATTCAGTCTATGTATTTGTAGACTCAACAATGTTGTATGATAAATTCTCAGTGATGAGTCACATCTTCTGTTTAGTGAAAAAGACTTCAGGTTGAAGGTACAGGTCTCTTTTTGCCAACCTGTGCCTGAGCTCTGTTAAACAAATCATGATATGTGATATGATGGTTTGTGTATGGTTACATTGTGTTGCCCTTGATTCTTGATTGTCTGTGTGTTATTACTGCATACAGAGCACTTGTTTTTACTGTCTCTATTATAATGTTTTTGTAATATTTGTCTGAAATTGAAAAATCTTCTGAAGGGACAATAAACTAAACAAAACCTAATTTCCTTGCACTGTGCTGTTGATTACACTTGCATTGCATACTTCATGATCTGAATACTTGTACCTTGTATGTACGACATTTTATATCGCCTTCTATGCTTCACTCTCTTTATTTTAAATATAATATAATAAATTAATTAATTCATTAATTAATAAAAATATATGCCATTAAATGAACCAAATATAATATTAAAAATAAATATAGGCATTAATTAATTAAAATGTACTGCCCCCTCCTTTGCATAATGAGGCAGAAATGCATAAATAAATATATCATGCATAAATAAATAAATAAATACATACAATTTAATGATGAAAAAAATACATTTAAAAGTTAATATAAATGAATAAATAAATAAATAAAAAGGAAATTAAATTGAAGAGTAAATGGATAGATGAATTAATGCAAAGATAAATAAATTAAGAAGCAAATTAAAACAGAAATATAAATGTCACATTTTATCAATTAATTAATGCCTACATTTTATTTTCAATAGTATTTTTGATTCACTTAATGGCATATTTATCTATGGAGTCATTCATTTTTTTATTTTTATTTTGGCAGGTTCCGTTCTCCATATTTTCCACTGTTGGACCGTCACAGGTAATGTAACATAGATCAAAGCATAGATCTGATGATGTGTCTGTTACTGCATGATTTATTTGCAATTAATCTGTATTAATATTTCCAATTAAAATGCTTGTAGAGCTAACATCGTTGGTCTCCATAAGATTACAATTCCTTACAAACTGTGCAAATTGCATCAGAACTAATAGCATATTCTTTCGGTGTGATTGGGTACCATAGATTTCTGAATGAACTGAATATATGACAGCAACACACTGTTTAGGAATTTTAGTTGATGAAAAATTAAATTGGAAAAAACATATACATTTTATCTGTAATAAAACTGTGAAGTCACTAGGAATCATCAGCAAACTAAGAAGTTTCACAAATGTTTCTTGTTTATTAACCTTATATTATTCCATGATTTATCCCAATTTGATTTATGGTAATATGTATTGCATATACGTACCCCTCCAATCTTCATAAACTTTATTTGTTGCAAAAACGATTTGTAAGACTAGCAACTTTGTCAAACTCTAAGGAGGCCTCTGCTCCACTGTTCAGGAAACTGAACATTCTTTCAGTTTATGACATAAATATTCATCAGATATGTGTGTTTATATATAAATATATGTTCTTGCCTTCTTCTTCTTTACCATCATCGTTTAGCAACTTCTTTAAATCTAATTCTCAAATTCATTCACATAATACTAGACAGGTTAATCATCTTCACCTGGACATGGCCAGTACTCCCTAAGATTTCGTGGTGTACAAATATGGAACACCAAAATACATGTTATCAAGATTTCGTTATCTTAGAACATTTTAAAAGGAAATTATCATCACATTTAATTAATTATGTCTTGTTATCTTTGGATATGTTTAGATATATTTTCATTTCTTCTGTACTATTTTTTGTATGTATTTCATTGTTTTTATTGGATTGTTTTCCACTGTTTGGTTAGGTTTTTCTGCACATTTTGTGTACTTCTTGTTGTTGTTTAACTTTTGTTGTATTTTTAAAATTATGTTAGTTTAGATCTTTCTTTCTTTTTTGTTAATGTTTTTTTTTTTCTCCTTGGGTTGGGGGTGGAGGTCCTTTGTATAAGCCTGTGACTTCTTGACCTCTCCTGACACATTTGTTGTTTATTTTCATTGACTGGATTTTGTGCAGTTTTATACATGTGCAAATAAATAAATAAATAAATAGCTGTATTTTGTTGTTTTAGGAGTGCATGTTGACCACGCTGTCTGTTCTGCAGAGGCGTGGCTGCTGGCTGCTGGCCGCTGGCCGGCGGAGAGTGGGCGTGGTGGTTTTTGTCACGTCGCTCCTTCCTTCCTCGCTTTCTTTACTACGTGAGGCTGCCTTGGAGGGAAGTGAACGTCGCTAAGAAAAGGAAAAATAGGAGAAGGGAGCATAAACAACAACAACAACTACCCTCTAAAAGCTGGTAATGCTTCAATGCTTCCAAAAGCTTCTCAGCTGTATTATATATATATATAAATATGTCGACGTGTTTTAGGGTTATAGGAAGATGCGAATGACCGCCATGTTGCTCTGGCGGCCCTTGGAGCCGTTAGTTAGCTAAGCGGTGGCTAACGTTAGCCGTTTGTTAGCTTAGCGGTGGCTAACGTTAGCCGTTCGTTAGCTTAGCAGTGGCTAACTTTAGCCTTAGAGCCGTTGGTTAGCTTAGCAGTAGCTAGCGTTAGCCGTTTGTTAGCTTAGCGGTGGCTAACGTTAGCCTTTGGAACCATTGGTTAGCTTAGCGGTGGCTAACGTTAGCCTTGGAGCCGTTGGTTAGCTTAGCCGTGGCTAGTGTTAGCCTTGGAGCCGTTCGTTGGTTGGCAAGCAGTGGCTAACGTTAGCCTTTGGAGCCGTTGGTTAGCTTAGTGGTAGCTAACGTTAGCCGTTGGTTATCTTAGTGGTGGCTCACGTTAGCCTTGGAGCCGTTGGTTAGCTTAGGGGTTGCTAACGTTAGCCTTTAGTTAGCTTAGCGGTAGCTAGCGTTAGCTTATCGGTGGCTAACGTTAGCCGTTGGTTAGCTTAGCGGTAGCTAGCGTTAGCCTTGGAGCCGTTGGTTAGCTTGGTGGTGGCTAACATTAGCCGTCTGTTAGCTTAACGGTGGCTAACGTTAGCCTCCGTGGCCTGTTAGCAGGCAGCTGGGGGTTTGGGCGCGGGGACATTCATCTGAAGCTCTCTAAACTAGTGGCCCGGTGCTTTAGTTTAGCTAACCGGGAGGACGTATGGTCACGTAATCTAATGTTCTTCAGCTACATGGTGGAAGTGTGTTTATCTGAAGGTACTGTAGTGTATAATGGTGGTATTGTGTTTTGTTTTTAGTCGCACCTGGTTGGACACATGTTTACCCTTCTCATTAGAGGAGGCAGTGAGCATGCAGCTGGCTAACATGCTAATGCTAATAACGCTAAACAGGCCTCTGCACGTTTACGAGTTGGAGATCTAGCTAACTCGTGAAATGTATGTGCACTTGGCCGGTAATAAAAAACAAATGTGCACTATTACACGGAGTATGTGGCTGCAGAAGACAATGTCAAAGCTATTTATGTAGTAATTTTAAAGTTAACCGCCATTAATGGCCCAATATGTGACGTTAACCTAAAGGCAATGTTGCCCGTTTGCAGTACTGGATACATATCTGCTTCAGCTGCTGTCTCAATGCAAGAGTTATGTTACTCATCCAGAGAAAGCAAGACAAGTTGCGAGACACTTAGCTGTTGTTTCCACTGTAGTTTGCAGTTATTCACTCAAATAATGTACATCCAAAATACTGACCTAACCCTCATGCCACAGCTCCAATCTGACACGCCTCTTTCCACTGGATACTGAACAACATAACAGCACACTAAGACTAGTTTTCCACTGGTGCTCATTACTTAAAAATGTAGGGAAAAAAGTAAAGAAATATACTTCCTTTCATTGCAATCATATTCATTGATATTATTCTTTTTAATTCCTTAAAATTAGCCCTGGTTGTGAGGATCCAACAGGAGGTTTCCATCTTTTATGTTTACCATGATAACACTGTGGTTATGCCAGCAGCATTTAATCCAACCTTAAAATTGGTAACTGTACACAGCAAATAGGTGCTGGCATCCAGCTTTTTGAATTGGCAAAGGTGTGAGAGGAAATGGCTGCCAACCTCTGTGTATGTACTGTTTTATCCAATTTGACAGTCACATGAGACTAGGGATGTCACGGTACCAGAAATCTAGTAGTCGATACCCATACCAGTAAATTTACACGATTCTCTATACCAATTCGATACCACGGTAAAAACCCCCCCAAAAAAACCCAATAAATCCCATGTAATTCAACACGTACTCCTTTATTAAAACATTTGAACGTTACAAAAAACAGAGGCATGTAGCCTTTAAGTAATAAATAAAAAGAAACGTCTATTAACATTGCAAAACAGAACAGTGGCATGTAGCCTTCAAGTATTTAAAACAACAATATTGTCTGGATGTCTGTCTTAGAGGTGCTTTGCTAAATTGGAAGTATTTCCTCCTTTGGAAAGAAAAGTACGACGGCACCGTTACTGCACCGCATACTGTTTTTTGCGAATCTATTATTACTCCTTGTAAATCCGCCTCGAACGCAAAGTACTTCATACCTGACTCTTGCTACTTGTTTTCTCAATGAGTTGAGGCGGAGGTAGCGCTGCAGCAGCTGCCATCTTTCACGTCTCGTGTTGTTGTTTTCTTCCGTGCTGTTTCGGCGTTCTTCTTCTTCCTTCATTTCACGGCAGATGAGAACACTTGTTGCGTATACTGCCCTCATTAGATCCGGAAGAATCGCATCTCCAGTACCTCCGCTCCGGTACCAAATGACCATTACAGGCATCGTTTGGTACCCACATTTTTTAGAATTTTGGTACCGAGTTGGTACCGAAGTATCGGTTCTCGTGACATCCCTACATGAGAATGACCATCAAGCTGAACTGGCTAAAGCTATAATCCAGAAAAGTCAATACTGCAGATCACACAAGCCAGCATAAGCTGCCCGGTTACATGCTGACTAATTTCATGATACAGTAGCAGCAACCAACCGATATGGCTCAAAACTGCAGCGAGAAGCCCTGTAAGCACTGCAACATACAGGAAATGATGTCAGCATGCAATGCAAACAGTACAAATTGATCACTAGAAGAAGAAGCCAGTAGTAATCTGCAGAAATTAAAGGCTCAATTCAACTGGAAGAGGCTTTTTAAGCAATAGAATATAGGGATACACCAATCCAACTTTTTTAGTCCCGGTAGTGATAACTGGGTTTTGGCTATTGGCTGATACCGAGTACCGATCCGACACCAGTGTTTAATTAATGAGCTGTATGCCTCACTGTGTGTAAGTGACAGGGATCATTCTTTTATGTGTAAGGCAACATCAGGCTTGACTTAAACACTGCTTTCTTAACTTTGTAAAACAAAATGTGACAAATAAATACATAGATATAAATTTATTTAATTGTTATTTATTATTAAAATAATAAATCGTACCCCAGCAACTTGGTAAAAAAAAACTTCAAAATTAACAGGAATTACAATTAAAATGTAAACCTTTTTAATGCAACAACAAATTGGTCAAAACTTCAACAGGAATCAAAATTACAGTATATAATATATATAGTATATAAACATGAAATCAAATTGAATAGCTTGGCCCCATTGTCACCGTTGTCCAATCCAGTATTGGTATCGGTGCATCCCTAATAAAATAGTTATCTGGGAGGTCTGCCCTACTTTTTGTTGAACTTTTCCATATGGGGCCCTCAAAGAGTTGAAAACCACGTGGAACCTTTACATAGATTTCTGGTGATTTTGTGTGTTTACTTCTTGAAAAAACAGGTGTTTGTCACCCATTTGGTTGTCAAGTGTATGTCATATTAATGTTGTGTTCTTCAGATAGCAAGTTTTCTTGTTTGCTCACTGCCACGTTGACCGAGTTGTTTTGATTTTGTCTTCAGCCTCAGGAGCAGTGAAGTGTCTTCATGGCAGTTCGTCGAGGACACATTAAGTACTTGAAAGTGAGTATGAGATCTCGGCACCCATTTCAAACAGCACTGTAGTATGTGACCTTATCAACTGAATATTAACAGTACGACCAGATATTTCTGGTGTCGATGTGGTTTGCAAAGAATTGAATGCTCAAATCCTGTTATGTGATAGCAAGAAATTTGGCTGCAGGAAATGTTCCTACTCTAAAAGGATGTCACGACTGTACACAGGGATCTGTTGTTATTTTGCTGGAACTAATGATTTGAAATGAGACGGCATTAAGAGAAATCTAAAACACTGACACATGCCAGCTCCCGCCAGCTATGCCCTTGTTTACTGGTTTAATACAGGACTCCCATTCATCCTCTCAGGCAGTGTATCTTACCCACCAGAATACACAATCGCAACCCTTCTCTTGCATGAATGGACCTCTGTCAGGTTGACCGCTAGACTGGTCCCCTTTCAGGCCTGATCCCGTTTCATCCACCAGGACACGCTCTGCTGAACAGATAGCGGAAGCAACTTTTTTAAAAAAGTATTTTGAAGTCAGGCTCCGTTCTTGCTGTGGGCACTTTACATTGTCAACTAAACTGATTTCAGACCCTATAGACTTGTTATCAGACTAGACTGCAGACCGTCATGTGACTGAGGTCATCTGGGGTTAAAAGAGTTACTTACCTACTTTGCAAATGTAAAACTTGTGCTGCGTGTGTCCTTTATATTGCATGACATTCCGTAGTTTAAATTTCAAGCTGGCTTAGTGTTAACCACTAGCTACATTGAGACAAATTTGCAGTTTAAATCCAGTCACATGCTTGTGTAATATAATTAGTTACCATTATGTGGCCTTTAAAGCTTTTATCCCCTGGTTTTCTGTTGCATTGAAAACTGTAATTACATTGCATGGGCATACTTGTCCCTTTTCGACCAAAAATGTACCAGGAATTATGGAACATTACTTTTTGTGTTTCGACCACATTTGAAGAACTGTGAAGATAAGGCAAATTAGATGAATGGCGGTTTAAAAAACTGTCTTTCAAACACAAACGACGACACAGCGTCATCATGTTTTTTATTTTATTTTGTATTTACTGTGGTGTGACTCTGATGTTTGAGTTGAATATAATGAATGAATGACATACAGAGACAGAAACGGCTTTGGAAATTACCACTCATGTACTAAGGCTATGCCATATGGCCAAATTATGATATAAGTAATTTTATATCTCGATAATAGTGTATATACTATAACCTTTATTTAACTAGGAAGTCATATTGAGATTAAAACTTCTTTTACAAGTGAAACCTAGCCAAGACGGGGTCAAATAACAGCACCCAACACATAACAAGTCAAAAACATTGAATCATAACAGCAACAATAGGATATATAGGTATATATCATGATACAGCATATTTTCTGGTAATTCAATAACTAAATAGTTTATATGAAATAAGCACATGGTAAAGCCTATTTTTGTATATTACTGTGTGAATTAAATACATGACAAATGAAAAGTACTGAGTATTTTCTCATTTTAAGAACTTGGGTGCAAAATAAACGTAAGTTTTAAGTGAAATTACAGAGAAAAAATAAATAAATATAGGCTTAGCCTATGTCACGATAGAAACAATATAGAAAAATATATATACGATAGACATTTTTATATAGTTTTGACGTCATATTGCCCAGCCATACTCCTGGACAAGGGACCTTTTCGTTTAGGAACTAAATGTAGTCCCCGGTTCCTCCACTCAAATAGTACTTCTATGTACTTTTCATGAATTTGCTTAATGCTTAAGAGGTTAACCACAAACTCATCTTTTTTAAAGAGTAGAAGTGGGAAAAACATTTTTTCAATTTTATTAAATATTAATTTTCTTTTCAGTTTCTTTACAGTCTTATCAGTGTTTGTGCAGCAAAACCTTTTTAAGACCTGTGGAGGGCTCCAACTAATGATTATTTCATTATGGATTCATTTGCTGAATGATTTATCAATTAATTGAGTAACTGCTTTATCTATAAAATCTTGGAAAATAGTGAAAAATGCCCACTGTAGATTCCCAGAGCCAGCATGTTGTATTGTTTTATTCCACCAACAGTCATCAATTCAAAGATTTATTACGATTTTTATCGTATGTGGAAAAGAAAATATCGAATCGTCAAGGTTTTAGAAGCAGGAACCACTTAATGTTTGGCCTTTTTGCTTGAAAAATGTTGATTTTCTGTCGAACAAAAGATCAGCTAATCGTTTCAGCACTAGTTCTGGGCACCCTGTGTACTTATCTCGCTTTGCGTTTTCTGGCCCACCAGGCCGACTTGCAGGAGGTGTATGACATGTCGAACGGTTACGAAGACCACATGGGAGGGGACGATGGGAAGGACTCCAAGACCAACCTGATAGTGAACTACCTGCCTCAGAGCATGTCGCAGGACGAGCTGCGGAGCCTCTTCACCAGCATCGGAGAAGTGGAGTCTGCCAAGCTGATACGAGACAAAGTCGCAGGTATGCTCCTCTCTGAAGCAATAAGACCTGTGACAGACCAGATGGACGCTTAAACACAAGAGTTTGTTTTAAAAGATTTGTTACAACCTCTCAATATGTGGTGGTTCAGTTTTATCACTTAAAGAATGGCCTATCACTCATTTTCAAATGACCTTTATTGGCAGGATATCTATTAAGGGCCTATTTTCTGGCTCCTCAGTGATTTTTATAATGTAATTTTATTTAAAAGACATCTCAAATTGATTTCCTGTTTGAGTTGGGTAGTAGTTTGCTCAGTTTTTCCACCACCATAGACTTGTTTTATTTATTCCAACCAGTCCTGTAGACAGTCTTTGTTTGTTTGTTTAGACAAGCATGCAATGTTAAGATTTGTTTTTGTTTTTAAATATTTATTTGTTTGCAGATTTTTTTGAACTATACAACGTTTTTTTGTTTTATTTTATTGTTTTCCTTTTTTTTTCTCTAGGCCACAGTTTAGGGTACGGATTTGTTAACTATCTTAACCCTAGTGATGCAGACAGAGCTATCAGTACTCTGAATGGACTAAGGCTACAGTCCAAAACTATCAAGGTAACGTGCAATAAGGTGTTCTACAATTCTCAAACCAAAGATGTCATGTCATATAACTCTCCTGTGGCTCCTGTGCTGTCCGCTAACTAGCTAGTACATGTCAGCCCGAGGAAGTGATACTGCTTTTACAGCTCACTTACTGCCCAATCTGACATGTCTGTTGAGTTTGACTTTAATTTTACGTATTTTATTTGACACATTCTGTCAAATTCAATGTATTTCATGTATTTAATTCCTAAAAAAAGTACCTTTTCGAACAGTTTGATTTCATTTTTTTGTTGCTGTAATGTTCTTTTATGCTTATCATTTTGCTCAGACTGAAGACTTAATACCTGAAACCAATTATCAGATAACTTTATTTAGTTTTCTTTTATAGTCCAAAAGTTTTAATAATAAACAAAACATTTCAGTTGCATTAGTTGATGAATGTAACTTATAAAACACAGATATAATTGCAAAAATTGCTAAATTGTCAACAGTTCCATAGATTTAAGTACTCATTGTACTTTTAATAGTTTTTTTGTTACTTTGTTTTGTACATATACATCAGTAGAGTATTAATCGGGCAATTGTTGCTTCCTGTTGCTAGGTTTCATACGCACGGCCCAGCTCTGATACTATAAAGGATGCCAACCTGTATATCAGCGGCCTGCCGAAGGCCATGTCCCAGAAGGATGTGGAGGACATGTTTTCACGTTATGGACACATCATTAACTCCCGTGTACTTGTTGACCAGGCCACAGGTACTACAGGTAAATGACTTCCTTATCGTTCAAAAATTCTCTTCAGTAACATATAGTGCCTTTGTTAAGACAAAACTGTAGTTATGCTGCTTGTATGAGAATTGGCAGTCACCAGCTGCTGTCTTGTACCCAGGCGCGTCCCGCGGCGTGGCTTTTATCAGGTTTGACAAGCGGGCAGAGGCTGAGGAGGCCGTCAAAAACCTGAACGGCCAAAAACCACCTGGAGCATCTGAGCCGATCGTAGTGAAATTTGCTGCCAATCCAAACCAGGTGAAGAACACGCAGATCATCTCTCAGCTCTACCACAACCAGTCCCGGCGCTTCGGAGGGCCCGTACACCACCAGGCACAGCGGTTTAGGTAAGAGAAGTTGTGAACGTTTACATTCACTGAGAAGGACTTGATCTTACTTTAAGCCACAACTAGTTTCAAACAGAGAGACGAGATTTGAACGTTTTGTTCTACGATATAAAATAGGTCGGTAAATATCCCACTCGTGAATTTTAAAGCTTTTACGTGTCTTAAAAAGGCGGTCGCTAACAAGTGGCTGAATGAGACTTCTAAATGTCATCACTTCGACTCGTCCGCCTTTACAGCCTCGTTGTGTATACTCGTGCTCATGCGACCGTGGTGTAGTTGGTTTATAGCCCAACGTTAGCTTTTTACTTAAGGCAATTGCATTCACACTTCAAAAATTATAAAAGTGGTGTTCATTTTCTGAAGATTATCTTGCTGAACAAAGTGTGTAAGTATTCTAAACATGTTTGCCACAGAGTTTTTTTTCTGCAATAATCCAAAACCCAATGGAAAAATCCCATTGGGTTTTTGTCAAGGGAACCAGTGCAATGCTAACTTCCTGGTTGGTCTTCTTCCCTTCACCACTCTATTAATAGAGAACATAATCATTAGTTGTGGCCCTGAAATAAACTGGTCATTATATTACTAAAGAAACTGTTGTGGTAGTAACAGACTTTCACTTTGTTTTCAATGTTATTGATTAATCCACAAGTAAACATTGTCATTTCCAGGTTCTCCCCCATGGGCGTTGATCACATGAGCGGTGTGGGAAGTGTCAGCGTCCCCGGGAACTCCACCTCCGGCTGGTGCATCTTCATCTACAACCTGGGCCAAGACGCCGATGAGAGCATCCTCTGGCAGATGTTCGGCCCCTTCGGCGCCGTCACCAACGTCAAGGTGATCCGCGACTTCAACACCAACAAGTGCAAGGGCTTCGGCTTCGTCACCATGACGAACTACGAGGAGGCGGCCATGGCCATCGCCAGCCTGAACGGCTATCGGCTCGGAGACAAGATCCTGCAAGTGTCCTTTAAGACCAGCAAGGGCCACAAGTAGAGAGAGCTAGACAATCGGGTGTAGAGGAGAGATGGGAATGACCTGCGCCAGGCTTTTATAGCAGAGAGCAGAAGTATTCATAGTCTGGCACATCTGTTTGGGTTTTAGTGTATTCGGAGTTAAACGAGATGTTCACTCTTCTGCACCTTTGTACTTGTCTAAAAGTGTTTAGGCTGTTTTTTTGTTTTTTTTTCATCATTATACTCATGCTTGGGGCTTGAGGACACTCAGTAGTTTTAATTTTTAGTGAGGGGATGGTGAGGCCAAAATCCCATGACACCCCCCCAAGATAACTTTTTGAAAATTATCTAAAAAGCTAAAATACTGTCCGTATGTGTTGCATGTATAACTGTGTCGACTAGATAAAGGAGGCAGTGGTTCTGAGCAGTGCACTAAAAGATACGCTGCCCCACAAATAGTCCTCCAAGTGTTGACATTTTCGTCTAAAGAAGGTGAGGAACAATATTTTGCTCGTAGCCAGTGGTTGTTTCGTTTTGGGAAAGCAGTGCTCTGTTCTGGATCCTCATCATAAGTAGAAATAGATGCCTTAAATTATCATCCAGTGGACACACAGACCTACAATACCGCTCACTGTCTTGAGTCAATCTAAGAGCAACGCACTTTTAACCAATCCGCTTTAGGTTACTATAAATATCAGTCTTTTTGATGTTAATCTATGACTTTTTCCTCACCCTCCTACCAGGTTAACAATTTTAAACATAACAAGCTGGAGGGAAATGTTTTTGTTTTATTATCCCTGTGTAAAGTGTCTTTTTATTATTTCAGGAGAGTCCTGTTGAATATGAACCCCAGTCAATGAGTAGGGAATTGAGATGGACCAAAGGCAGGGAGAGATTTGATCCTATTACCAGAAGAGTTTCTGAGCAGATTTAAGGTAAATCTATACCTTTTTTTTGTTTTATTTTAAGAGGTACTAAGGATATATCTGACTGAGAGCAACATCACTTTAACTCAGTATGTCGTTCTGTTTTCTTTTATTTCGAGTTAATTTTTTTGTTTTGAATATTTTTCTTTCTTTCTGAAGGCATCGATTTCTATTTGTTACAATGTAAGTTACAAACTTGTTTTAACGAGTGCTTATCTCAAGTTTGGAGACAAATGAATGGCCTTTGTTATTGATTTCAGTTTTGATTTGCTTTCTTTTCTTCCTTTCTTTTGTTTTTGGTTGTTTCACTTTGAGCATAAACCATTAAATTTTATTTCTTTTCGCCGAAAGTTTTGTTTGGTTTGTTTCTTTTTTTTATTTACCTTTTTTTTAGATTTCGTTTGGAGTTTTGTTCTATTATTTTTCTAGTAGCAAATCTGCAGTGTTGATAAAAGATCAAGAAAAACAGGCTGTTAGGAAAAACGTCTGAGACGGAAACAATATATGGACCAATGTTGGTTGTCAGAGAAAAGATTATTTAACCTGTACACAGACACTTGAAGAAAAGTGATTGTCCTGAAGACATTTCATGGAGTAACTTCTCTAAGATTGGCGTATACGTTTGAACCACTTAACATAATTAGCAAGTTGAAGCTGTACGTTGACACCTTTGGTACAGTTGTCTTTTCAGCAGTTATTTATTGACATCTGGATCAGTAAATCTGTGTTTTAATACCCAGCTGTTTTGGGAGGGCGATTCAGATTACATTTGATTAGTCAGCTAGTTTTCTAAAGTGAAACCAGATTTGTTTGATATTTCAACACGGCAAATAAGTATACACCGTTCACTCAAGATTTAGGCTTTCATACCCAAACCCATTGCTCTGATCTTTGTCTTATTACTTTTACTTGTTCAGTAAAACACTTTTTATATAATCCATATAGAAAAGATCATTGGCATATCACAGCTCATCTTTAATCTTCTAATAGTGATGAATTTGGTAGATTGTCTTGTTCGCCAAGGTGGTTGAAAAGTTTACCATTACCATCGGTACCGTCTTTGTTCTTGATTTAACCTGACCACAAATTGAACAGAGGATCCACTTGGTGATAGTTACAAATATCAAATCATTTTTGGGAACAGTAATTGCTCACATTTATAAGGATTCACTTTTAAAAAACTTTTTTTCCCCCCCAGCAGTAATTCCCCTGATGCTTCTGTAAATGCCTCTTTAATCTGTGTGCCCCCTCTGAAAAGGAGTATTCCCATTACAAGCTTCAGATTTTGGTCTTAAAAGTGCTTTTTAATTTAGTAATTCCATCTTATTTTTGTTTCACAATCCTTAACTTTGTGCAATATTTCGTGGCTTGCGCAAAGCAGGTAATAGAAAGTTGTTATAGTCGTGGACTGTCATCTTTTTTTTATAATTTCTCTTTTCTACTGACGTTTTTATGTTACTGCTTAGTTTTTTCAGCAGTCTAGTTGGAATTGCATGAATGCTGCAAGCGTTTTTGTTTTAGGGGCAGTCAGAATAAACTGCATTCCGCCTTAATTTATAAGTGGGAATGGTGTATTTTACATCAGAGGAGGCGCAACTATTTATTTGACAATGTATGCGGTCATACTTGTTACTTATTGGAGTGTTTTTTTAATGGATTCTATTGTTTTCTTGGTTTTGAAGGACACTAAGTTGAAGTCCATTAAATGTCTTCTAACATTGGATCGTTTCAATAAAAAAACACGGTGGCTTTTCAGAATTGAAAGAATTAAATGTCTCTTCAGAAGCTTATTGTGAATTTGCTGCAAGTGATTTTTATTGACAAATGCCACATGTATGGACATGTGCATGCACAGTTGGACTTTTATTTTTTATATTTAATGTTTTGTATGTTACATCAGTTAGCATTGTTGCAGAATGACTATATTTCCTATTTTACAAATGAGCATGATGTGAGGGAACACATCTTGTATGTCAACTGGCCTTCAGCTCACCACATGATATTTGTCCAGTTATTACCTTCTGAGACCAGATGGGGGAGACATGTCTGCATTTTTTCTCGTGCAACATATTTACTGTAATTGACACCACCATCAACACTGACTACATTTTCTGCAGCATTTTTAGTGGCCGTTTGCATTTAATTTCCACTTCATGTTATAATTTAGTAAGGAGGAAAAACTGCTTTCACCTATATAGAATATAACAATACAATTTCAGAAATGTTTTCCATCATTAAGGTTATCAGTAAGATGGCCTCAACCAACATCTTGGGGACAAAAAGGGATAATTGAAAAGGTTCTTCAGTTCCACCTCAAGAAATCTCTTCTCGCCCCCAAACACCCTGAAGAATTACAGGACTAATCTGGAGTTAACACCTCGACATGGGCACGGGACGAGGCCTGACCCAGCAACCTCCTCAGCCATAGCCACCATAACAGACAATGATCATGCCATTGATGATTTATGGGCTTAGTTTCTCTCTTTTTTCTTTCCATTAGATTTGGTCAGTTTTGCATTAATATAACATTGCTACCACTTTGAGTGGCAAAAGTTGGACATTTCAAACAATTTATCTGGTGCTTTTCGCTATCAATTTTGACTGTATGCTGACCTTTATAGTGTATTTACTGTTTATACAGTAATATAATAAAAAAAATTGGTGTGGGGCTGATGTTTAGCACAATGGTTTCCAAACTTTTTCACATCAAGGACCCCTAAACTGACACAAATTAGACCCCCATTTGATAAGATTTTGTTCCAGGAACCCCCATCTGATGGGATTCTTGCTTTTAGATGTTTTATTACAGGTGTATGAAACCCATGACCAAAATAGTGAATAGTCATAGAGAGATAAGATGAAACTTTAAGTAACTTTAAGAAATTATTTTGCTAGAGATTGCTCAAAGATTACAACAACATAAGAATAAAAAATGTGTGAATATATATGTGTGAATGAGTAATGAATATAGTGTATAAGAAGTAATATCAGAATAATTAATAGAATAACAAAAGTAAGATACATTAAGTAAAATAAGTTAACCAAAATAGACTAAAATATTGCACATGATATTGAGAGTAATATTGGAAATGATATTGAAAAAAGTAGTATTGTGCCAAAATGTTCTGTCATTGTGTTACTTATGGATGAAATTATATCTGTATTTATTATTAAAGATATATTATAGCTATATAGCTAAAAGTAATTAATGGTTGACATGTCAAGCTATTTTTCCTTCTTTCTTTCTGTTAAAAGTAGAAGTACTGACTGGGGTTCACAGACCTCACTGATCTAACCCACAACAGGTCCTAATAAAGTTGTAAAAATAGTTTTACAGAATCAAGTATAAAAACAAAACCACTCATTGACAGGACTTGAAGTACAGCATGGTTTTTATTAGAAAACAACACAAAATTCAAAGCATAGGTATAAAAACACAAATAATTTTACTGGGATCATGTAAATATATTTTTTTTATTAACGTCTATCCATATAAATACCTTGTTCACTTCAACCAAATTAATTTGCTCGTTTGTTTAACTTTCAAGTCTTTCAGGTTCTCAGAATTATTGTCAAAACTGAGGTCATGTTAAGGCAACTCAAAACCTTGATCAAACTTCATTAGGACAGGCCTACTGTGAAAGTGTCGTCGCTATAACTGATAAATGCTAATCTCCATCTAGTGCGTGTCATAGTGCAACACATTATCAAGTCTGTGCATTCAGAGTTTAGGTTACATGTGAAACTTAATGCTTTTCCTCACAGTCAGAACTGAATGGAAACATAATATATCCAGTAATGAAGTTTTCGGCATGGCACAGGCAAAATCTATTGAAGCCGCTAAACCCTGACACCACAATATACTCAAACTTTGGTCTCATTTAGAACAGAAACCTAATATTAACTGGATTTTTTTGGGCCTCAGTCAGATGATGGTCTCTTTGATCCAAAGAGGTGAATCTTGTGTGCTGTAGAAGGCAGTGTCCCATCCTGTGAAAGTGTCTCAGACGTGGCAGAGGTTGTAGTTGCCCACAGGTCTCTCCAGAACATTTTCTCCATCCACCTCAAACACATAATCGCAGCGGTGTGTGATCAGAGGGGTATCGGACATCGCCACGCTCTGATTGCCGAAGGAGATTACTGTGTCTCTCTGTAGGGAGGAAGTCACCAAGTTAGTTAACTTTGTAAAAATAGTTCTCACTGGTTTGCTTTTTCTAGAATTACATGAAAATGATTTATAAAATAATTGTGAAATTGAATACGATGAGGTAAAAAAATGTCCCTTATAATTAGCAGTAACATTTTCTATTACATCCTATTCACAATTTTGTGTGAGTGTGAATACTGTTTAGATTAGATGACAACTAAGTACATAGGCCTAGACTAAAGCAGTACATCAATTTGCAACCGTGTTGATGTTTAAAAAGCCAACGACGCACAAACTAATGCACCAACAAAATTATTGAAAAATTACAGTTATTAAGTAGTAATACATGGTTCCAAAATATATCAAAAAGTCAAAACAAGGGGGTAAAAAATGCCTCATGCCCTAAAAAGCTGCATCATAGTCCACATTTCCAGTGCCCTGACTAATTCAAAGGCCCTGAAAACACATTTTCATAATAACAGCTGTGGGTTTCCTACATGAACAGTTGCAAAAACATTTATATCAATCGAGAGTTCTGTATTTGTGTTTTTTTCAATGCTTTTCTCTTTTAAAGTGGGCCGGGCTCAGCTGGAAAAGCTGATGTCACATCTTTCCACGCACCAAGTTTATCAAAATAATGTAATAACAGTTGTTGTTTTGTTATTATTAGTATTGATACCGCTGTCCAAACCATATGTGCACACAGTCCTGATAAAGTAGATTGGCCGAGTTTTTAGCCATGCTACCGCCATCCCTTTGGTTAGCGCCATCATGAGGTCTTAATTCGTCGACTTTGCTTTATGACCAAATACCTGCAAAATGAATGCCATTCTTATCGGCGTCAGCTGTACTCAGGCTGATCTCATACACCGTACTTTGTGTCTAATTAGCAAATGTTAGCATGCTAACGTGCTAAACTAAGATGGTGAACATGGTAAAACATTCTGTGCGTTCCAATACCCGTACTACCATGCTATTTAGTGTGAGGGTCAAATTTCAAGGCGCTATGTTATGATGTAGTAGTCATGGGGTAGTAGTATGTTTTAATTGTATGCATACTGCATGCAGCAGTATGTACGTTGTTAGGGCAGCTGCAGTATGTACTAAAAGTAAAAAGAAAAAGTATGCGATCTGGAAGGTAGCCATTATACCCGCTAGTATCAGCGTGTTAGCTTTGTCATTTTGAGCATGTTAGCATGGTGACGTTAGCATTAAGCTTTAAGCCCTGCTGTACCTAAGTACAGCCTCACAGAGCTGCTAGCATGGCTGTAAACTGTTAGTGTTGTTTGCCCTAATAGGGTTTCTTAATATTTAATAGTATAGTTTAGAGAAATACTTGAGATTTCAAATCAAATTTTCAGGAATTTTAAATCTTCACATGTGCATGTGTCGTTTAACCTCAACAAATAGAAATTGTCCTCTTACCCGGCTGGGGCAAGCTCCGTAATTGGTTTCCGTAGGGGTAGGGGTTGCAGCAGCAGGGGCTGTCGTCTCAAAGTCCTTCTGACATAAATGAGCCATAATCCCAGCAGCTAAGGCATCACCAAGAACATTGATCATCGTCCGGAACCGATCGCTGAGAATGAGAGAGAAAATAATAATTTACACATTGCCCCAACAGTCCCTATAACACCCACGTATGCTCTGAATAGTATAATCATTCTTGTGGGACTCACAGAACCCAATCGATGGCCACAATCAGAGAGATGTCAGCAGGCGGCAACCCCACAGAGGTCAGGACAATCACCATGGTAACCAGACCGGCTTGAGGTATCCCAGCTGCCCCGATGCTGGCTGCTGTTGCCGTTATACTGAAGAGACAAGAGCCGGGGATGTTAGTGATGTAAAACAAATTGGTCCTCAACACAAAGAACTAATGAGCTCAGTGGTCCTTCTCACCTAATAGTGACCAGCTGGCCAAAGTCCAAGTCGTACTCATTGACCTGAGCGATAAAGATGGCCGCCACTGCCTCGTACAGGGCTGTCCCGTCCATGTTGATGGTAGCTCCCACGGGCAGCACGAAGCGAGCGATCTGCCGGTCCACGCCACAGTTCTCCAGGAGACACTTCATGGTGATGGGCAATGTGGCTGAGCTGCAGAGGGAGAGAACAAGAGGAAATGGTTGGTTGGTCAGGCTACTCAGTCGGCTTCAGTCCCAAACATGACCAACTACAATTTACAGTACATATTTTTAGGATTAAAAAATAGATGCTGGGCTACCAGAAATCATTACAAAAACATTCTCTCCTTACCTGGATGACGTGGCTAGTGCAATGACCAGAGCCTGCAGCAGCCCTCTGATGTAGGTGAAGGGGTTTTTGCGAGTGAAGAAGTAGTAGAAGAACGGAAGCAGGATGAGGCCGTGCACAAACAAACCAGACAGGACCGTGATGAAGTACATGCCCAGCTTCTCTCCCAGGTGGGCCGGGTCATGCATATCCAGGATCTTCCCTGCCACAAGGAACACAATGCCGAAGGGGAAGTACCTGCATGGAGGAGAGAAGATAACCCTTTCAGCACAACCTCAAGACACACCGGGCATTTCAACACTTGTTGCTGTGGCAAATAAAACCTTGGAATTTTTTTATGATAACATTTTGGGGAAGGCTCTTTCCTCTTTTAACGCCAATTCGACTGTTATCAGGCCATTAAATGGCCGTTATCGGTCGCGATAAGCACGATAGATGTGGGTCAGTAGGGTCCTACTATGTTGTAAAAGTGAAACTTAAAAGCAACACTTTAGGTTTAGACAACAAAACTACAACGTCTTTAGGTTTAGGATCAAAACTACAACTTCTTTAAGTATAGTCAACAAAAACACTTAGTAAGGTTTAGGCTACAAAACTACAACCTCTTTAGGTTTAGGAAACAAAACTACAACTTCTTTAGGTTTAGACAACAAAACTACAATTTATTTAGGTTTAGGAAACAAAACTACACCTTAAGGTTTAGACAACGAAACTACAACTTCTTTAGGTTTAGGAAACAAAACTACACCTTTAGGTTTAGACAACAAAACTACACCTTTAGGTTTAGACAACAAAACTACACCTTTAGGTTTAGGCAACAAAACTAGAACTTCTTTTGGTTTAGACAACAGAACTGCACCTTTAGGTTTATGCAACAAAACTACACCTTTAGGTTTAGGCAACAAAACTTCAACTTCTTTAGGTTTAGACAACAAAACTACACCTTTAGGTTTAGGAAACAAAACTACAACTTCTTTATGTTTAGCCAACAAAAACACTTAGGCAACAAAACTTTTAACTTCTTTAGGTTTAGGCAACAAAACTATAACGTCTTTAGGTTAGGCAACAAAAACACTTAGTAAGGTTTAGGCAACAAAACTACAACTTCTTTAGGTTTAGACAGACGTTAGAGGTTGCTGTTGTGTTCTTTCATACCTTCTTTCGGTGATCTACCATGTGAATAGATGATAAAAAACATCTATTGGGTGTAGTAGGCCCCTAATGACCACACTTATGGTGCTTATAGCGACCGAAAACGCCTATTTAATAGCCTTAACTTGACAATGCCTGCACATCCGTGCACAATGCCAGGTCCAGAAAGAAAGGTTTTTCCATGTCTGGTGTGGAAGAATTTGACTGGCCTGACCTCAACCCCATCCAGCACCTTTGGGATTAATTGGATCGGCGACTGTGAGCCTTATCGGGCCTTATCCCCCAGCAGCACTGCCAGACCTTGCTAATGTTCCTGGGGCTGAATGGGAGGAAATCCCTGCAGCCAACCTCCAGAAGCGTGGAGGCGGTTATAGTAGCAGATGCTTTTGGAATTAGATGTTCAAAAATGGTCAGGTGTCTGCATACTTTGTATGATGCTATCCCAACCAATTGTATTTACATTCAAGATAATTTAGCACTAATCTTATTTATGTCTCTTTGCGGCATTCACTCAAATGTAATCCGAGAGTCGACTCGATCAGCTCCTGTGAGAAGCACGAAGGACACTTGACTTGTTGCTGTGTGAGATTTATTTTTAGATATAATCTGGCTCTGCCGTGCGTCTGTCTTCTTTTGGGATGTATGTGTGTGACAGTCGTCACAAAGAGTGTGTGTGTGTGTGTGTGAGAATGCAATCTTACCACATAGCAGCGTTAATAATCTTCATGACGCACTCGTTGATGCACTGACACACGTTGACCAATGGCGCTCCACGTTCTCCCATCTTCCCCAGCAGCAGACCTGAGAACAGACGGTACATTTTCATGTGAGTTTGTAGTTGGTAATTATAGTACCGCTGTCTTACAAGTCAACCCTGATAAAAGGTTTATAATAACTTAATTGATGGGTAATAGATAATTGACTAATGCTTTATAGATCAGATATATGAGCAACTTTTGCCAGGTCCAGTTGGCTGGTTATCATGTCTGCAATTGTTCTGAAACAATCTGAAGATACTTGTTTACTTGAGTAATTATATTTTTTGGCTACTTTATACTTATTCTCCACTACATTTCAGTAGGAAATACTGCACTATTTATTCCACTACATTTATCTGAGATTTTACATTAAATAAACAATAAATAATCAATTTACAGAAGGCCCAAAGAAGAAAAAATATGCAATATGTCTAAAAAAAAAGAGAGGACGGGTGGGAGACTACACAACCTAACTATTAGGGCTGTCAATCAATTACAATATTTAATCACGATTAATCGCACGATTGTCCATAGTTAATCGCACATTTGTTTAACTGTTCAAAATGTTCCTTAAAGGGAGATTTGTCATGTATTTAATACTCTTATCAACATGAGATTGGGCAAATATGCTTGCTTTATGCAAATGTATGTATATATTTATCATTGTAAATCAATTAAGAACACAAATCAATGACAAATATTGTCCAGAAACCCTCACAGGTACTGCATTTAGCATAAAAAAATATGCTCAAATCATAACATGGCAAACTCAAGCCCAACAGGCAACAACAGCTGTCAGTGTGTCAGTGTGCTGACTTGACTATGACTTGCCCCAAACTGCATGTGATTATCATAAAGTGGGCATGTCTGTAAAGGGGAGACTCGTTGGTACCCATAGAACCCATTTTCATTCACATATCTTGAGGTCAGAGGTCAAGGAACCCCTTTGAAAATGGCCATGACAATTTTTCCTTGCCAAAATGGATTCCTTAGATCTTCTAGTTTCATATGATACCAATATCTTCAGTCTAGCGTCTAAAATTGAGCCTGCTACAAACTAAAAGTCGCAGGTTACGTTAATGTGTTAAAGAAATTAAAACGTTAAAACGAATTTGCGTTAATGCGTTATTATCGCGTTAACTTTGACAGCCCTACTAACTATATATAACTGCAACAGTAAAATGCTGCTTACATTGCATCAGAAACAATCTAATAACATCATATATTATATCATTTTTCTGCAGAATCAGTATACTTACTTTCAAATCTTTAAGTAGGCTATATTTTGCCGATAATACCTCTGTGTTTTTACTTAAGTAAAGAATGAATACTTATGACATATTAAGTTTGGTAACTGCAAAAAGCTCCTTTGAAGTCAGTTCATCTATCTGATTAACTAAATAGACAAAAAGACAAAGAGTCAGTGTTGGATAAACACCAGCTAGGGTTGGTGTTTTTTTTCACAACCTGGCAACCCAAATTGACTGTTATGGCTTATAATGTAATGAATGTAATCTGGTTGATACATAAAGTATTGATTAACAATCAGTGAAGTCATTAGTTACAACTTATAAACACTTAATGGAGGCCGACCTATTGAGCTGTGTGATCGTCTTACCCATGGTGGCCGAGAAGATGACGATCCCCAGTACGTTCATGCCCTTGCTGGTACTGGGGACGATTTTATACTTGATGTCGGGGGCCGGGGTGATCTCCAGGAAGACTGGGTGGCCCAGTTGAGGGTTGTGGTAGTCGGGCATGACGTACACATAGTTAGCCTGAGAGTCTTTCACATCAGCGTTCTGTACAATAGGTACCAGGTCCGTTCGGTACTGGAGTTGCATGAAACAGAACAATCACAGAGGTTTGTTAATATGCGTAAACATTGAATTAATGAACAGTATTGTACAATCAATTGTGAGTTTCCTCCCTTTGTCCACTCACCTGCTGAAAAGTTGCTTCAATTAGATTTGACGGGATCATGTTCCTAGAAAAGACAACATACAGACAAATATATCAGATCATGTCTGCATGGACATATACAATATTCAACCTACAGTATGACTTTTTAAAAATGGTGCATGACTCATTTCAATAAACAGCATTTGTGTATGTTTTTACTTTAGCAAGGTTCATTCTAGACCTTGGAAACAGCCCTTCTCGTGCAATTTACACAATTTGCTTGTGCTTTTCTTGAATGTTTCTATTTCATGTAACTTTATACTTCCACTCCACTTCATTTAAGAGGAAATGTTTACTTTACACTCATTTGACTGTTAAAGTTACTTGTTATTTTACAAATACAGATTTTACATGGAAAACAAATCAACTTATAAAAATACAATGCATTGTTACAAATCAAACCATCCAACTGTATATAATAGGAGCTACATTAGCTCCACAAACAGTAAAATACATGTTAACTCATCATTTTAATTGTAAACCAGTTACAATGGGCATTTGTCTGCATGGACTGCTACTACTACTTTTGATACTTCAAGTACATTTTATATGTATTTTACTATACTAACATTTTCAAAGCGGACATTTCTGTAATGTGGAAATGCTACTTTTACGTGATTTATCCGAATATTTCTACTGGCTGGTGGAATTACCTTAAATTAAAGGGACTGTATGTATGTTTTCAAAAGTTTTTTATTGCCAGTATGTGAACAGGTTGTAACCTAACATAAAAAATGAGACTTTATGTCTCAAGTCTGCTTTTAATGTGAAAAATGCAGGCCGTTTTTTCCGGGAAAATCCAAAGGATGTGATGTCATGTGTGCTCGTGAGTGCCTTTATTTTTAGCTTTCCGCTAACGCCAACAAAAGACAGCTCAAACTCCATCACCAACTCCATGGAAGCAAAAAAAAAACAAAGTTCTATCTAGTGAAGCCCGTCTTGCAAAACAAGAATGTGACCGACGTCGGGGTGTGTGAGACAACGTGCGAGCAGCAGAGCAGAACAGAGTTAGTTTGGTTTTGAGAATATCAGTGGAAGTTGCAGTTTGTGCAGAAACAAATGCTGCAGCTCCTCAAGACCAACAGAAGTTTCCCTTGTATGGTTCCCTGCTGCTGAGTGGAGTGACGTCGGGGGTTAACTCCGGAGCGAGTAAAACGTTATTGACTCCGGCCCAGGAGACCAAAACTACGGTGTCTCCCCCGTGGAAGCAGGAAAAGTTAACACTAGTATCAACATCGGCCGGGCCTTCGATTCGTGGAGGGACCTTTGTTTGTTAAGCTAACATTACTGCCAAGCATGAGAAATATATAGTGATATTGTGATTTTAGTGTGCCGCCTCACTGTTTTGACCGATGCTCGCTTGCGTCTACGAAGTCTACAAGCGCGAGCAACAGGACGCGGACTGTCGCTGACTTAACGGCCGCAGGTGTCACTGTTAACAAGCAATTTCTGATTCTTACATGTAGCCCCTTTAGTTCTCAGATAAAAGCCGGTAGTTAAATATAAAGTGAGTCTCTAATGATGGACGTGGTCGTGGTTGCCTCGAACAAATAAAGGCCGGCCCCAATTACTGTACAGGCACAAGAGTAGCACAAAGTAAACTCCAGCGAAACCAGGAGACACATGTTCACGCAACACAGAGAAACAGGGAGAGGCATTCACATGTGGTGGAAGGTGCACAGGGATTGCATTAATACAACATACGTCAATGACATTGAACCCGGGAAACAAGCTCTTCAAACACATAAGAGGACTGAAACGTACACCTGACCTTTGGCTTACAGCAACAGATACAGCTCAGTAATAATAATCAGGTTTAAGACGAAGGTTACGATTAGTGGATCTCTGCCGTCTCTATCGCCGCGTAACGCTGCTGCACAAGGACCTTCTGAGAAAGTGCAGGCTTAAAGGATCACAATTAAGTGTCTCCCTATTCTTAGCCGACCTGCTGCGTAAGAGTGACACTGCAACTGTCTTACATGCACATTTTTTCCCCTTCTCTTTAATTTAATGCTGAAACGTTTCCCCTGCTGACAAAAATGGTGTAGATTCAGATTCTGATTGGTGTTATCATATGTAATAATTAAAATGTGCTGCCATTTTGTTGGTTTCATTACCTCCGCCAAGGCTGAAGGCCTAGGAAGGAGGTTATGTTTTCACCGGCGTTTGTTGGTTTGTTAGTTTGTCTTTGTACTCCAAAAGTCTGTGATGGATTTGAATGAAAGTTTTTGGAGGGGTGGGGTGTGGCACAATGAACAATCCATTCGATTTTGGTGGCGATCCGGGTCATGATCCGGCTTCGGGAATTATTTTTAATAACTCCGCTCAGCCTGTGCATTAACACAACAGGCTTTAAGACATGTGCAGTGTTACAGATGACACGTTCATGTCGCAGCGAGGGGACAGCGACGTACAGCTCATCTCAACATAAACAAAAACACATGTGGATTATGGCGCAAGCTGAACGGCGCGGGGGGTGGGGGGGGGCAGCAACGTACATGAAACCTGCCTTGGCGGAGGTCTGCGCTCTCCAAGTGCACTTCTAGTTATATATTTTTTGGTGTTCACTAAATGGTAGAAGAAACCACACTTTCAGGAAGCTTTACTCGCTGAGAATTTCCTGATTTCTGACATTGTTTAGTTGTGAGAGCTATACCAGGATTCAAACTGATCCCTTGAGATTGTGTGATTAGGGAGCTTCCTGTTCCTGAGGGACAGCACGGCGAGGTCAAAATGTCAGAACTGGATCTGTACTGGATTTAATTGGTCTGCACTGGTTTTCCTCAGGGGTTAGAGGGTATTAGACAGCAAATCCTCAGCCTGGAAAACAACAATAACAAGATGGAGTGGGAAAATCGGAAATCTCCTGAAAAGCCTGAACCAAGAGGGGGCTTTTTTTTCATCTTATGGAAGAATTGAAGGTGGTAAATACTTTTTCCAGTCATTGGATATTTTCCAAAAATAACAGAGACCCCAAGTATGTCACTAGTGAACTTCACTCAGGAATATTCTGAATCCTAACGACTTTGGTGATCCCCTGACCTTTCCTCTAGCCCCACCAGCAGGTTAAAGTTTTCACTTATCTAGTGATGTACGTTTATCTCAACATCCAGATGGATTGGCACCGAAGTTTGTGTAGACATTCATGGTTCTTTTCTTCTGTTGTCATTGCAAGCTTGTTAACATTAGCATTCAGCTCAAAGTACAGCCTCACAGAGCTGTAAACGCTTGTTCATCCTGGAGGGAGGAATTATATTGCATCATGTCAGAGGTCAAGTACAGACAGTGGGCTACCTCCGAGTCTGAAAAGTGAAGCCAATGCTGAAGTGCTGACGTAGTATATCGAGCGAACGTGAATGAAAATACGTTGAATAAAAACATTATTGAATTATAACGGGTATAACAAGTAAGAAAGTCCACTACTGGTGGGCGGGAGGGGAGATGGATTGATCCAAAAAACACCAGACTTTCCCCCGGGAGACCAGTGTTTATGTCCATAAAGCAGGATATGCTTTAGGGCGTGGCTGCCTTGTGATTGACAGGTCGCTACCACGGCGTTGTCCAGGCTTGGAGCTGTCCATGTTTTCGTCTTACAACTTTAACCCTTTCACAGTGTGTTTTCAGTTCATGAACGTTAAAGGTAATATAGCCTAAATATGTCTTATTCAGCGTACTTGGCTCCACCCTCTCGTGTCACTTCTGGTTGCATAAAAAACAAGATGGCGACGCGCAAAAACCAAGATGGCGACAGTTCCCATCACTATGTTACAATCACACTTTGTCAAAGTGTGATTGTGTCTGTCAGTGTTTACCTGATGAGGTCCAGCAGAGCGTCAGCGGAGGTCATAACAGGCCCTGAACTTGAATGGTGGCCTTCCTTCTCTGAGCCCGTCCCCGGGTGAATGATGAGCACCAGCACGATGCCGACGATGACAGCGATGAAGGTCGTCCACAGGTAGTAGGTGATGGTCAGTACTCCCAGCCGACCGCTTGCCTTCGTGTCCATGGCTGACAGGCCGGACATAAGACTGGATGGGAAAACAGGAGGTGTCCAATTATTGTTTTTTTTTAACTAATTTAAAAAGTGAACCACCAGGATTAGCCAGTCTTCTTACATCTGAAGACATATTCTCCAACAAAATATATATATTTTTTATTATTAACTAACCTTTGTACTCATATTACTTCTTTGAAAATGGAGCTTCAGATGTGTTACAAATATAAATCAATCTGTATATATATAAAAGGAATTCCAGGTGACAAGATGTGAATAATTAATACATATATTATGTATGGGAAGTTGTGTCTGGTTGGTGCTTAATCTTACAGCTATAATAACATCAGAATGTTTATCTGTTGGTTTATTGGAGGAGTGGTGCGTTTCATAATTCTTGCGTGCGTTTCATAATGTGACCACTTTAATATAACACGTTTCAAAACATGGCAGCTGTCCGCTGTTGTATTTCACCTTGCCATTTGTCTGGACTTACACAGGTGAGGACTTTTTCTTACCTGGAGGTGATGAGCGGCAGAATCAACATCTTTAACATCCTCATCAGCAGTTCTCCAGGGAAGGAGAAGTAGATCTTAGCCTGTGTGTGAGAGAGAAACAACTGAAGCAAACCTTGTTTCTACGACAGTAAGGACCAAATTACTTTTGCTTGCATTGAAACACCCCTTTTAAAGGTAACATTTCAGGGGGTCTGTTTAAAGAAATGGAATATAATATTCATAACTATGTTTTCTTTAGTGTATATTCACCTGAAACTAAGAATCACTATGTTTTCGTTAGAATGAGCCCTTCAGATTTACTCAGCCGCCGTCTGACTTCTGTTGGCGTTACCATGGTTTTGCACTCGGCGGTTCACATAACCGCAGTTTTTGGACAGAGTAAGCTGAGGGGCACTCATTTGGTTGCAATCTGCAACCCCTAGATGCCGCTAAATCCTACACACTGTCTCTTTAAATGTTTTTTTTCCTGAAATAATGTTTTGTATTTTTTTTATTTGCCTCATTTGAGTGTAGCTTTTATGTTAATTGTCTTTATTCCCAATCGGCTGGTAAAACAACTGCTTTGTCCCTGTGTTGCAATCTGCTATTTGTGTTTCACAGATTCTTTCTCTGCTCAGCAGATTTCGATGCTGAATGTTTTTTGGGGCTTCTGCCAGCACACAAGGTTACATGGCTGAACACACTGGACACTAATCATTGATTCAGCCTCTGCCAAAACACATAAGCTACCAGGTTCATTTAGAGCATCTTACTGTACATTACACAGTAGCATAACGTCGGGAGTACATGCAGCCTTTAAACAGACATTTAAACATTTCTAAATGATTTGATGCATATTGGAGAAAAAATTGATGAGAGAAATTGCTCATGAAATGAAAACAAAATTGATTTTTTTGTCCATTGTTAGCAAATAGTTGCCTATTAACACATCCAGCAGTTACAGAGCATCATGAACTTGTTTGGAGTCGTGTTTCTGGCCATCTGATGAATTTAAGTCCAAAATTCACTCTCTTTCAGCTCTGTTTTGGTCTCCACCAACAACCAAGGGACATTTTTGGTTCTTTAGCTGCTAAATGCTCCACTATGTTCACCAGCTAGTTATAAACTTGTATATCTGATGTTTGGTGCTGAGCAGGTATGGTGTACAGTGGGGTTTTTTACCTCTTTTTAACCCATTTGAGCCCGCAACTGAAATTTTTTAATTTCCTTTACTGGAAGTGTTCTCTGGACTTGCCTAAGCACAAATGTGAAGAAATATTCCAAATCGGTCAAACCGATTGCCTGAAAAGTGAGTTTTTTCTTATGCTATATCTAGTATTTGGGCACATGGGAGTACTGTTCTGTTATATTTTAGGGAAAAACAGTAGTCCCATGTGCCCAAAGACTAGATATAGTATGATAAGAAAACAGTTGTATCTCAGAAACTACAACAAGCACAATCAAGTATTTGGTATCTATGAACTCATAACACGTTGAATATCAAAGATATGCACCCATATGCAGTGTAAAAAAATATGGAAAACATTTAATAAACACAATGTTGGCGTTTTTCCTAATTTTTCCCCAAAAAATCCTGATTTTGAATATTAATAAAAGTGTGATTTTTTTCATGTGATGTAAACAGTTTGAAAGTTGAACTTTTAGATTCTTGCCCAAATGATATCCATACCAAATTCAAGAATTTTGACATCTGAAAAGTGCTCAGGTGCTCCAGTGTTAATATAAAAATATTGATTATAGCAGCTTTAACTATTTCTGCTTCCCTGTTGTGCCTGATCTTTTGCTTCTACCTGCTTCCACTCTCACTATTACATAAGTGGCTTTAACTACAGTCTCAGGACAGACTGGCTGTTACTTAACATCCTGGATGTAGAGGGTTTTTTTTGCACACAGTGTGTTAAACATCCCACCACAGTCTATCCAGGTAATAATAGGCAATATAATGGAAGTCTGTAAGTCATCCATTCCTACCTGTGTGGACAGGTTGAACGTCCTGAGGAGAAATCCGAGCACACAGCCCGTCACTACAGCAAAGACCGAGAGCGTCAGCAGGCCGTTCCTCTTCAAGTAGTCCTTCACGTACGCCCTGGCTTTCAACGACACCATATTCTTCATCATCTTTTTCAACCATTCCATCATGACTCAGGCTCGGTCCGTATCCCAGCAGACCCCCCCTCCCCCCTGAGGTATCCGAATCTGCTGAGCGAGTGAGGTAGATCAGTATGTACCCCACAGGATCCGAGGCGGAGGACAGCTAGTGGTTTCTGATCAAATTATGGGTCCTGTCTCACACTGAGGAGCTCACCCAGACTGAGAGAGCAAGTGTTGACTAACTGATTCCTGGTGCCTAAAAGGATTATCCCTATCCCAGTGGCTTCTCCGCAGCCACTCAGGCTTATCAAAGAGGCTCAGCACCGATTAGCTCCACCGTTCATAGCTCATTATGAGTTATTACAACCCGCCTCCGAGTCATCCCACTCATGAAACGTGGCTCTTTGACCTCTGTGACTTGCATTTTGTTGGATATGTTATGTTCTAGCACTGTCGCCTCACAGCAAGAGGGTCGCAGGGTCACAGGGTCGCTTGGGGCCCTCCTGTGTGGAGTTTGCATGTTCTCCCCGTGTTAGTGTTTTTCTCCGGGTTCTCCGGTCTCCTCCCACAGTCCAAAGACATTCATTAATTGTTAATTGTTGACTCTAAATAGGTAGGTGTGAATGTCAGCGTGATTGGTTGTCTGTCTCTATGTGTCAGCCCTGTGATAGTCTGGCGACCTGACCAGGGTGTACCCCGCCTTTGCCCAATATCTGAATAGGATAAGCGGTTACAGATAATGTATGTATGTATGTATGTATGTTCTACATGCTCCAATCAGTCAGGTTTGGGGTTCATTAACTAATTAGATGACACCAATATACTCACAAGACGAACGTTATTAACTTAGTTTTGTCTTGCTTTTGTTTGGCTTTCTGTTGTCATATTGCCTTGTATCCTGTCAAAGCACTTTGTAAACTCTGTTTTTAAAGGTGCTATATAAATAAAGTATTATTATTGAAAGGAATTATGAATAAAACAAAAAAAATCTCAATTTTTGGTATTGTTTCTATGATCACTGGTATAACAGAGTGCTGCAGGAATGAGTCCTAAGATTTGGAAATGAGTTAGCATTTTAGGTCTGTGGTTAACACAAGCTTCAGAGACTTTAACGTTTTCTTCTACGGTTAAAATACGTCAGTAAGTATCCCACTCGAGAATTTTTCAACTTCCTGGTTGGCCTACGAAACGTACGTCATCCCCGCAGCACTCTATTGATGCTTTCTAAGGACATAATAATGGTGAGTTTTTGATTTCACTAAGAGTACATGAAGGAGTTGGCAGGATTACCAGAGGCCAAAGGTAAGACACCAGCATCAGTCCTCAGTGTTCAGGACATGCCCTGTCACCTGTCCTCTGGTCTTACATGACGTTAGGCTGTATCGTCTGTTTAGGGATCAGGGCGTGCACCGAGAGGCCTTAACGTAAGGACTTGGCATTTTAATTGGAAGCAGCCTCAGAGGACTTTAAGGCTGAATGTGTTTGCAGACAAGTAATAGCTGCCATGTTGGTGTATATTTTCGCTGTAATTTCAGCATCTCTAAAAGGTGGAATCAGATTAATTTATGTATGGCTGTAGATGATAGGAAAATAATCTAGAGGAATACATATATATATATAAAAAGGAAAAAAAACAGTGGGATATGAGCTACAGTACCAAGAGAGCTGTTAACATCATGGCATGCCATTGTTATAAGCTTCCCAAGTTGTGTCTTTTGTCACATGTTGTTTGCATGTCTTGTTAATTCTGTAGTCGGCCTACTGGATGTCTGCTGCCGTCACAGCGTGCATGCTGACCTGGGAACAGATCCAAAGTTGTCTCTCTCCTGTCCAACAATGTCTGCCTACGTCAGCTGTAACCAATCCAATAACGTTTAATCCTGGTCTTGAACAATGCACGCAGGAAGATCATCGAATGGTACGAAAGGGACATACTCAGTTTGTTTGTGAACTTTTTCCCCTGCAAAATTTAAATCTTAATTACCATAAATCCAAAAAGGTATTCTAAATTTAGTCCTAAGATAAACAAACAATCCCCCAAATTAACCGCAAAATGGTCCAACTTTAGAGCCCCCCACTCCACACACACACTCAAACACACACATCCTTAAAGTGGCTATAGTCAATATTTTGATAATAACAATTATCAAATGGCAATGTGAAATCGGTTTCTCATAGTGATGAACCTACAGAGAATTACCACCCAAATCTGCTGCAGGAACCATGAAAGACTATAGAACATTTTGTGCAAAATCAACTAATTACATGTGGGTGGTGCTACAACAGGAGTCAGGGGATCACATAAGTCTTTGTAGCAGATCTTCTGGGCACTGTGAATATCTGAACCCAAATTTCATGAAAATCCATCCAATACCTTTGGAGACATTTGACTAAAAACTAAAAGATCAATCTCATGGTGGTGCTAAAGTTAAAGTCAGTAGGATTAATCCTCAGGAGACCATGAATGTTGCTGAGTGAATGAACTTGAATGAAAAAATAATTGTATTAAGATATACAGTATATTTTCCTCTAAAATGTAATGGAGTACAAAGAGAATATAGCAGAAAGAAGAATACTCCAAAAGTACCTCAAAAATGCACTTAAATACAGCACTTGAGTAAATGTCAAATATCTTTGTTTTTTTGGTTTTTAAAGATTTGCATTGGGAATTATTAACAACACCAAAAGCAAAAAGTCCATAATTCAAAACCAAACATTAATTGAAAATGATAAATATCATAATAATAATAATAAAAATAATAATAATAATAATAATAAAAAAGAATAACAATAATAGATACCCTCCACCAAAAAAATAAATGAATACAAAATAAAATAAAATAAAATAAAAAAATTACAAAACTAGCTAATGGTGACACCCAACCCTCAAAATAGATCTCCATTTAATACACAATGGGATATGTTATGATACAATTAAGTTACATAAATTTGTGGATTTTACTTAAGGTCCCTGTTCAGGATAAGATCGTTTTCTAATGTAGTTTGTTTATATTCTGAAAGTAAATAGTTTTATATCTTCTAGACTTCTATCTGTGGAAAATAACACGCAACTATTAGTTTCACTATCTTAATTTGTGAGGACAGGGGGAGACAGTGGAATAAAATATAAAGCAGTTCTTGTGCTAATGTATAAATTCATCATGATGTCATTAAAGGTTTTTAGTTTTTTTTTTGCTCAATAGACAAACTAAAATGTACAGTATGATGTGACTATACTGTATAGTGTGAATGTGTAGTGTGTGCTTGGTGAGGTTCCTGTCAGCTCTGTGTTCAGTGGTCTGTGTCAGAGTCTCTTCCTCTTCAGCAGCTGCAGTCGGTTCCTGCTGTAACAGCTCAGTGTCTCTGCAGTCGGACTGAGGGAGGTTTTTGTACGACTACAAATCACTGTGTGAACACCCAAGCACTGTTTATTTCATGGGCACTCTGACAGTAATAAACTGCTGCGTCTTCAGCCTGAACTCCACTGATGGTCATCACAGTGTTCACTCCGTCTCCTGTTCCACTGAATCTAGAAGAGAACTCACTTGTAGGATTTTTAGCATAGCTGATGACCAATTTCGGAGCTTCTCCAGATTTCTGTTGATACCAGTTTACTCGACTATCTCCATCTGACCATGTCTAAACTTTTGGGTTTGTTTTACAGGTCAGAGTGACTGTGGATCCAAGAGATGATGTTACTGCTGCAGGTTGAGTCACAGTCACCTGACTACTAGATCCTGAAAAACAGAGGAAAAACGGCACATTAATTAAGATGTAGACTGCTCATGTTTGTTTTATCCAGCAATTATAGTTTAAGTGATCTGATCATTTTCTAACATTATGTTGAAAATAATCCTGACCTTTGATGCAGCAGCAGACCAGGGTCCAGATAAGGATGGTGATGAGAGTCATGCTGGTTGTGCTTTCTGCTGTGTTGACTGACACATCTGAGTCCTGCAGTGTTGAACTCACAGGACTATAAACCTTCTCAGTTCACTGGAGGATCAGCTGACGATGCAAAGCCTCCTCTCTATGGAAATGATTTCTCTGCTCTCAACACACTGAAGGCAACGTGGGACACTAAATCAGGAGGAATACTGCTTGGATTTACACCATCTATCATCTGAATGGATAATAGAAGAAACATATTTATATTAGAAGTGCAGTTGAGAATTTAAGGATGAGTTTGTGTCCACTGTGGTTGGTATGATATGTCTGTTTGTCTGCCTTTAACCTACTGACAGGGTTTACTGGAGATAAATAACATATTTCAGTTCTGCTTAATATGAGTTTATAAGTTATTATTATTAAAAAGCATCATGTTCATTTAACCATGTAGCAACTGATATAAAACTGTGAAAAAATGACTTTGTTACAAGGTGACTGTGATCGTTTCTCTGTCTGGTGTAGAAAAGTAAAGAAAAATTATATAATTAATCTTCATTTATACAATAATTTCAATCCATATCATTAATTTAATGTTTGTAGATTCAATAAAGTATAAATGTTTATGTGTTAATTGAGAAAGCAGAGAGTATTTTCAGTGGATAGATGCTTGTTCACAGTGCAGGAGGTTTTTGTACGGCCACTTAATGAGTTTGTATCACTGTGGTACACTTTTGGTGGAGGAACCAAACTCATCATTAACTGTAAGTACCAGA
>CAKAKR010060970.1:0-26906 GCA_916700685.1 Adelosebastes latens | reverse complement strand
TAGATTTCCTCCTTGCGTGAGTAATCGATGTGAGATAAAACTGAGAAACACCCACTGCCACACACCGCCATCAGATGAGGTTACAGTTTTGGTCTTTATTGTGAACCTTTTCACTCATTGACCATCTCTTACCGCTGAGCTCTGTGGGTCAAGATGAGTCCAAAGGATTGTAGTCTGGTCAGTTTTACACAATAATTTCAAGTATGCAAGTAGAAAGTTTATCCAGTCTCCACCATAGACTGTATATGAAGATGGACGACAGGACAGCTCCCCAAAAGTGAAGCCAAAACATCTGGATCGCCCCGTGGTGGCTGGCTGCAGTGTAGGTCATAAAGCCCCGCCCCCTCCATGTTAGTGGATGGGGCATGGGCCAAAAGAGTCAAAGTACACGTCAAATACATTTTTCCCAAAGATGGTTTCTGTCATTTTAGATAGTTCTTATCACGCTGATGTTTGTTCAAGTGTTCAGTTTGGTTTTAATTAGTTAATTGATGCTCTAAAAAGAGGGTGAGACGTCATGATTGACAGCTGCTCTGAGTGAAGTAGTTGCAGCTGGAGACTTGGGAATTGTACGAGAGAGGAGATGTAGCTTTAACTTTCCATAACTGTCACCAGTCTGTGTAATAGAACATGTGTCAGTTTGATCATAAATGTAGTTAAAAGAGATATTTTGGTTAGTTGTTGTGTCTTTCTAGCCAAACAGCTACCGTGCTGCTAACCGTGCTGCTGGCTTCACTTCACTATAAGTGGAGACGCGTCATCCATCTGTTGGTGCCTTCAAATGAAACTCCTGAGCTTGTGTTTACAACATGGGAAGTCGTGTACACGATATGCTTGAGACTCAAGTGGTTAAGTCGTGAAGAACACCGCTGCTACGCAACTGCAATATTAACGTTACTGTCGGCATCTAGAAGAGGCTAACAATTTAGCAAGCTAGCAAGTAGGTAACATAATGCAGGAAATGCAAAGACATAATGACAGAGGAGAAAGATGAGGCCGTTGGGAATATCAACGTTTTCCTCAGACATGTTATAAAATTACCAAGAAAAACAATATACGGCTAAAATTACAATATTTTAACTTATTATGCACCGAAAAACAAACACGTCACAACTCGTGAACTCAGAGCTTTCAGAAACTTTCCACTTAGGAGGTTGTGAATATGACATGAGGGGGGCGTTCATATGGACTCATCTCGTAAACATGGTAAACACAACCCCATTTGAAGGCACCATATATATATATATATATATATATATATATATACAGTGTTTGGTCTCCACAATAAGTGAAAGGAAGCGTTGGGGTGTGTTTTTCATGGCTAATTATAAGGATGTCCATTACTGACAGTACGCTATATGACAGTAAAATAAAGAACACAACTTGTATTGGTGCAGCGCCTTTATCGTGTTGATGGCAAACACTTTGGAGCTTTTGGGCCAACCTGTGGTCTGTGGTGTGATATGTAGAGCAGAGGCCTCACAGCTTTAAACATTAGTAAGTGTGAAAGTTTCAGTATGCAGCGTGTTAGAATACATACATTGTGTACAGTGATTGACTTGAATCTCGATGCAACACTGAGCAATGAGTAAAGCCTACATCTGTTTCTGATAGTATAGGGTGTGGACAGTTTCATCAACCCTGCAGTTATGTCATTTATTGCAATAGATTTGGCTGTGACAACATTGGCAGCAACGACACAAAAACAGGAACCTCACAAATGGAGGCAAGCATCTCTGAATTTGACCTTTCCTACTAGAAGTTTATTGTTTTTCATTTCAGCTTTTACAGCTTTTTCTTTTGCAGCTTTTGTCAGGAAGAAGTGGTGGTGACCTCACGGATCGGCCAGTAACTTGTCATCCCTCAAGCTCCCCTCCAGTGTATTTTGGCATTTCTATGATATTTCATATTTATTTGAGTCAAGTTAATTAGCCACACTGTTTGCCTTTTTTTTTTATAAACAACTTAATTTTGTACTCAAAGTAAAAGAAACAAAGGTTGTTGCTAAAACGAGAATATGACGTATGTAGGGATGTTCATAATTAACCGTTTAACCGCTAACCGACATTAAGCATTTTAACCGATTAACGCTATCGGTTAAGACGGTTAAAAGAAATATTTACAATTAATTAAAAAGCTGAGCGGCTCGTCACTTTAAGGAGAAAAGCTGGTCCACCTCATCATCCTCCAAGCTGCAGGCGCACTCCTGCTCGTTTGAATCTGAGCAGCAAACTGATAAATCTGTTTATCTGTCGGTCAGTTTGTCTTTCTAGTTCATTCGCTAGTTAGGTGTAGTTAGTTAACCCAACTTGTTGCATTAGCTAACTGAGGGTTTTCATTTTATTTTTAGTTTCCTCCACCTTAGCAAACACACCGACCAAACTTAACACACCGACTGTTTCTCTCACTCGCTCTCTTCTTTGCGCTAATTCTTGTCTCATCTTGTGGTCTGATAAGCAGTAAATTCATCTAAACTGGTCAGAGAAACGATGCAATCTGGTTGCCATGGTAATGAATTATCTGTTTGAGAAAGAACCAAAAAACAGGAAGTAAAGCTGGCTGGAGGGGGGGGGGCTTTAAGGCTGATAACGGGTTAATCGTACCAGCAAAACAACATATTTGTCCAGCCCCACTGTCTTCTCCCAGCTCGGGTGGGGTTGGTGGGGTTAAAGTGTGAGCTCCAGCGAGGCTTGTGGTGACTTCATGCTGGGCAGGTCAGCGTGAAAATCAATGAATGCCAGATGCTCCCTGACCTAAAACTTCATCAGAAACACATGTCTGCTAAGGTGTGCCTCTTCCATGAAAACCCTGCGCTCGGTTTTCTCTTCCTCTTTTAAGACCCAGCGTGCATGAGATACCTTAGCTTTAGCATGTTGTCATTTTTGTCTCTTCGTATTATTATTTTAATCTGCTGCACATAGATGACAGTTGACGTGTCAACTTTCACCACGACAACCACAGCCGATAGATCATTTGGACGTGTGTGGGCAGTTTTGGGTCAACGGTTTGGTTAGGTCTGTGTTTCAGTGCAGAGCAGACTTCCTGTTAGTCCAAAACTGGAGCCCCTTAACCTACTATCTGACATCACAGTGCAGAGCTAAACTAGTCAGTCATCTCTCACTGCTGCTCCGCCGCAAGGGTTTGATCAGCGTGACGCTGTGCTGAAGTGTTCCACCTACATGTAGCCCCATTTTTCACCCGTGTCAGAGGCATGCCAAGGCCATTCTGTGCCTAAAGGGTGCTTTCCTGGACTGCACAGTGAATCTGCTTTCTCTTTATGTGGTGAACGTTTATCCTAGTTGCACTATCGCTCTATTCTAAAGTGGTTTTTACAAAGCAGCTTTTTTTTAATTTTCTGCCCTTCTCGCTCTCCGTCTGGCACGTCTTTCCTGCCTGCTTGGCTCTCCTTTCTTTGCAGCTGCGCTGCCGTTTACCAAATAGAAGCACACTTGCAGTTACAGTGAAAGTGGAAAAACAGTTTGATGACCTCCCACCTAATCCCCCCCCCAACCCAAAAAAAAAAAAAAAAAAAATAGATATCCTGTGGAAGTTCCTCCAACAGAAACAAAAGGCTGGGAATTTTGCAGACACCTGCACTTCAGGCGGTGTTTTAGTCACCATGGAAAAGGGAGTATCTGGGTTTACACAGAGCTTACTCCACAAGTCTATATGTAGACACAGGTCTATATTTCACGGAGGTCAGCAGCCACAGTAGTCTGCTTGGATTCACAGCAGTTACAATAGATTATAATGGGGAACAAGTTTCACTGGGAAAATGATCAAAATGTCCATAGAAACGTCTCAAACCATAAGCATTAGCATAAATAGAAGTGGGTTATGCTGGAGGAGTGCTTTGAGAAGTTTGTATGGATGTTTTTAAATAAAATCTCTTTTTCTGTCAAATTAAAATCTTTTTTTAAAGGTGTTTTTTTTTTGCATCTTCCATCGTTCCCAAAAACACACTGGCATTGTTTTGTGAGTATGTAGCTTGTAGTGGTTGAACACAGTAGTAGTCTGTGCCATTTTCGTTATGGATGTAAAGTGTTTCAGTTCCCTTATATACCCTCACAGTTTCATTATGAATCACACTAGTGAGAATGTTCTGTGTTGCCTAGCAGCTGCTGCTGTCATGCTCTTCATGTTGTGCCCTGATAACTGCCCCTTTTTGGCTGCTTTGTAGACCGAAGCCACATTGCTATTACTTAGGCAAACTACCCATCTGTAGACAAAGGCCCAGTTCCAATACACCCAATACACTCTCTCTCTTCCCACTTCCACTCTGTCTGCTCGTTCACGTGGAGGGTCCGCCATATTATTAGTGGAAGTGGGTTATAAAACCCTCCAACAGCGAGCAGCCTGCATCGATGCCGACTTAACCAGCAGCCCTTACTGACGTCGGCAACGCCGTTTAGTGTTCGTCATGGAACATCCAATATCAGTTCCCTGCAACTACCGGTACAAACATTTACTCGTAAACTGCTCAAACTGATAAGACATTTAATTTATTCTACTTTATTGTCATACAGACGTCAACAACATAAAGTAGATAGATTGTATTCAGGATAAAATACACCCTTGTCTAGTCTAGAAAACGGTAGGCGTGTTCATTAGATTGTAATGTGTTGTATATTTATACATATTTAAACAACATATATTTATGATTTTTTACCCCTATCAGGAGCAATAACCCCATAATTTATTATGTGTTCAACTGTGCAATACAGACTCAACAGTGCAATAATTAAGTGCAATAATCTGGTTTACTCCGGCATTAACACTGCATTTATTTATACAGAACATTTAAACTTATTTCATTCTTGCATTTTTATAAATGCATGCATTTATATTATTTGCATAGATCCTATTTTTTAGCATTATTATTTGTACTGTTGTTATATATATTTCTTATTTATATTTTCTTATGATTTCTCTATATTTATATATTTATAGTCTAGAACGGGAGCAAACCGTAACTCAGTTTCCCCTCCGGAGATCAATAAAATATTTCTGATTCTGATATTTATTTCCTTGCCGGAGAGAGAGAAGTTCGTCCCGAAGTGGCTGCTGTATTGACACCCTCCACCTTAAAGAAGGAGCTTCATTGAGCTGCGAGTGCGACTACAAACGGAGTCCACTCCACCACGGAGTGGGAGGGTGTAGGGACCGGATTGGAACAGGGACAAAACATGTCGGAGGCTAATGTGCAAAGCAAAGTGCAAAAAAGTAGAAATACTCTCCAAAGGTGTCATAGTCGGAGGTGAGATGTGTCAGAGGCGCAGCGTGCTTAAGAGGCAGAAATGAAAAAGTCTGATAAGAAGTGAGAGCTGCTGCTCTTAACAGGCCTCAGCCCCAGTTCTCTAACACCAGAATAGTTTTGCAATAACACCACACTGTAAGCAGAACTTTGCTTTTTCTCACTCGCTGCATAACCTCGATCTGAGCTTAATTGCTAAAGTGTCAAAACAGGAAGAAGTCATTACATAAGCTGATGTTACTAATAAGTAATTTACAGTACTGTGTCACACACACATTCAATCACCCGCTACACTGCTGTCAGCATAAAGTTCAACACAGCGCTGGCATAGAACAACCATCGTTTTCTATGTAAGACTCATGACTGGATAAAATGGGTTTAGCAGGTAAATTTAGTTGATATTGTGCTCAGGTGAGGTGATGCATATTCCCTAAATACAATTTGTGGGGGTCAATACCAGGTTTAGTTCAGCCAGCCCACACACCGATGGCATCTTCACAGGTTGACACCACAGACGACATGACAGCTTCCCAAAAGTGAAGCCAAAACATCTGGATCGCCCCCCTGGTGGCTGGCTGCAGTACAGGTCATAAGTCCCGCCCCCTCCATGTTAGTGGATGGGACCCATAAAGTCAAAGTACACGTCAAATTAATGTTTTTCCAAAGATGGTTTCTGTCATTTTAAGTAGTTCTTATCACGCTGATGTATGTTCAAGTGATCATTTTTCTGATAAGTTTAGTTTTAATGCTATAAAAAGAGGGTGAGACGTCATGATGATTGACAGCTGTGATTGACAGCTGCGCTGAGTGAATTGTCTGGAATTGTAGGAGAGAGGAGCTGTAACTTTATCTTTCCATAACTGTCACCAGTCTGTAATATAACTTGTGTCAGTTTGATCATAAATGTTGTTATAGAGATATTATGATGAGTTAGTTGTTGTGTCTTTCTAGCCAAACAGCTATCGTGGTGCTAACGTGGCTGCTCCCGTATCCGGGGTATTTTGGCTTCACTTCTGTACAGTGGGAGGAAGTGAAGACGCGGCGTTCAGTCTATGGTTGGCACACATTAACGTGTAACTGTCGACTCTGGATTGGCACATCCAGGCTACTGTACCTTGACAACTCGTCTGTGTGCTACGAGTGTAAAATGACGTAATACTCCAGGCAGCTAATGTGTGATGCACATAAGTCTGCAAGGGATAGATGGCTTTTAGCTGTTGATGAATTAGGATTATACTAGGGCTGTCAAATGATTATAAATATTTATTCGTGATTCATCGCAAATTAATCACACTTTTTTTTTTAATCTGTTCAAAATGTACCTTAAAGGGAGATTTGTCAAGTATTTAATACTCTTATCAACATGGGAGTGGTTAAATATGCTTGTTTTATGCAAATGTATGTATATGTTTATTATTGGATATCAATTAACAACACAAAACAATGACAGATATTGTCCAGAAACCCTCACAGGTACTGCATTTAGCATAAAACAATATGCTCAAATCATAACATGGCAAACTGCAGCCCAACAGACAACCACAACTGCATGTGATTATCATAAAGTGGGCATGTCTGTAAAGGGAAGACTTGTGGGTACCCAGAAAACCCATTTATCTGGAGGTCAGAGGTCAGGGGACGCCTTTGAAAGTGGCCATGACAGTTTTTCCTCGCCAAAATTAAGCGCAAGTTTGGAGCGTTATTTAGCCTCCTTCACGACAAGCCAGTATGACATGATAGGTTTTCTTGTTTCTAAGAAAGTAAGAAAGGAGCACCAAGCAGGCAGGAAAGACGTGCCAGATTGAGAGCGAGAAAGGCAAAAAAAAAAAAAAAAAGCTGCTTTGTAAAACCACTTTAAAAAAGAGCGATAGTGCAACTAGGATATACGTTCACCACATAAAGATAAAGCAGCCTCACTGTGCAGTCCAGGAAAGCACCCTTTAGGCACAGAGCATTATCTTTACTCTCGCTTTAAAACTGAGCCTGCTACAATCGTAAAATCGCAAGTTCCTTGACAGCCCTAGATAAAAAAATGTGCAGATTTTTAAAATATGCTGGTATGTTTACCAACTATCATATCAATACTTCAGTCCTGTTAGTAAAGATGACAAACTGAAAGTGATAATGTCTGCACTGGTGTGTGCTTTGAGTGTGACTTCCTTCCTCTTATCATTGCAGGGTGCAAAAGAGGATCCAGCCCAGAGTAAAGAGCCAAAGTTCCTGGGTAAGGCCGGCTGGGTGAAGAAGGCCCCTGCTAGGCTGCTGGCCAGCTATAAGGACCGCTACGTCCGTGTGGAGAAGACAGAGATTGTGGTGTATGAAAATGAGGTACCAACATAAGTTATATCTCCCTACTCATGCACCATATTTCTGTTATATGTGTTATATGTCATATTCTGTATCTCAAGATATGGATAATACAGTCACATAATTGCTCAGAATACCGTGGCCACAAAGACGATACAGTACTCGTTAGCAGACTGTTGATTCTCTCCTTGCAGGATATGTTGATATTAATCAAAAGCTAAAAGGATGTCATCTTTAGGTAACAATTCATTTGACAGGTCCGTAAATTTCATGGTAATTAGGTGATAATTAGCAAGAAACCTATTTTAAATTTCTTCGGAATTACTGCCAAATTACCCCAATATTTACCTCAAAATTTATTGTAAATTACTTTGTTTGGCTGTCTTGACTTGGGACGTGACTCTGGACTTTTATTATTATTATTTTATATCTATTATAAATATTATTTAATAATTATATTCCGCTATTTCCCAATAAGCAGTAATAAATAACTGGTAATTTATTTAATACATTTCCAGGAAAAGAATACAAAGTTAATTGATATGTTTTATTTCCATGTCTGCTGATAAATAGATAATAATTAGTAAATAACTTCTTTGAAATTTCTTTAAAAAAACTCCCTGAATCATGACATTAGCTACCAGGTTACATTTGTGTAGACAATAAGTCACACAATGGTGAGATTTGTGCCTGATCAGGAGTGTCTTCTATTAGTTTTGGTTTTCCACCTCCGATGAAGAGCAGCCACTTCTCAAGCCTAAGGGCCCTATTTTAACCATTATATGCTATTTTAGCATATCATTATTAAATAATGTTTAAAATAAAGTAATTTTTGATCAATTTTGAGGTAAATATTGGAGTAATTTGGCAGTAATTCCTAAGAAATTTCAAAGAGGTTACTTGCTAATTATCACCTAATTACCGTGAAATTTGTGGACCTGTGAAATGAAGTGTTACCTTAACTCTTTATCCTGTATTTGAAATGAGAAACTTGCAGATAATTTAACTTTGTGTTGCAGGACAAACAGAACTGCTTAGAGAGGGTTGACCTGGAACACTATGATGAATGTCATGAATTAAAGAGCCCGTTCAAGAAGAAGCACAGACTGGTACTGATTCGATCATCCAAGCCTGGAAATAAGGTAAGCTGAGAGATGCATTGGGTGGAAATTAGGTCCGTCAAAGCCACAATATTTAATGCATTAATGTAACTTGCGATCTTTAGGTTGTAGCGGGCTCAGTTTTAAAGCTAGAGTGAAGATACTGGTATCATATCAAACTAAACGAATCCATTGGTACCAAACATGTCATACTATCTTGTTGTGAAGGAGGCTAAATAACGCTCCAGACTTACGCTAAATTTTAGCGAGGAAAAACTGGCATGGCCATTTTCAAAGGGGTCCCTTGACCTCTGACCTCCAGATATGTGAATGTAAATGGGTTCTATGGGTACCCACGAGTCTCCCCTTTACAGACATGCCCACTTTATGATAATCACATGCAGTTTTGGGGCAAGTTATAGTCAAGTCAGCACACTGACACACTGACAGCTGTTGTTGCCTGTTGGGCTGCAGTTTGCCATGTTATGATTTGAGCATATATTTTATGCTAAATGCAGTACCTGTGAGGGTTTCTGGACAATATCTGTCATTGTTTTGTGTTGTTAATTGTTTTCCAATATTAAATATATACATACATTTGCATAAAGCAGCATATTTGCCCACTCCCATGTTGATAAGAGTATTAAATACTTGACAAAATCTCCCTTTAAGGTACATTTTGAACAGATACAAAAATGTGTGATTAATTGCTATTAACTATTTTAACCAATTGACGGCCCTAGTGAATTTAAAGCTTCGTGTATATGCCGTGGTAAGAAGTTAAGTCCCTTTTTTGGCTTGAAAACAAAGTCACAGATGCATCTGAACCCTGACACACATGGTAACAGGATGTGTACAAAATCTGATATGTGAAAAACAGAATTTGGAAATCATGAAGTCTAATCGTGGTTTAGCAGGCCTGATGTGAAGAGATAATTCTTTGAACACGTTATTATTAGAAAATGATTCACCTCGAACAAAGGTCGTAAACATTTTTACTACTTTTCCACTTTAAAGCTGCACGAATCAGTGTGTTATATTAACAGTGGATAAAATGAGAATAATTAATTATAATAATTCATCTCAGGCAGTTGGTAGAGACTAAAACAGAGCTAAAAGGAGAGTAAATGTTTTACTTGCATTTATCAGGTGGACGTAAACACCAATCAGAATAAATGCTGATGTTGCTTCATGTCGGCTGGATTTGTAAAAAGGAAAGTGTTTGCTAACACGTTCCCTTTAACATGAATTTCAAAGTAACACGTTTCATCTTAAAAACAAGAAGTTGAATTCGTAATAAATAAAATACTCTGTTCCTCAATTCAATAAAGTCAGGTCTTTCCCCCTACGGCTACAGCCTTACGTGGTCTGGTTATGGTGGCAATTTTAACAAATAATAGCAAACTTTAGATAGAAATTGTTGATTATTGAGTATGCAGTAACTCTTCAGCACAGTTTCAATTAGGCTGTGGGCTGTTGTGAGCTGTTGTGAGCTTCCTCATTGAGGTCAGCTTTAATTTTTTTGCACTGGCTCTAACAAATTGAGTTTGAGGTCTGAGGTCTGAGCTCTCTAGTTACAGGCTTCTTTTACGCCACTGCTGCTCCCACACAGTGTTGCAGTCAGGCGGCAACCTCCGGGTCTGAGAAGTGAAGCCAACGCGTGCGTGCGTGCGTGTGAGAGAGAGAGGTACACATTTACTTCACAAACACACAGTATTGCTCTCTTGTGCAATTTGTGTCACTTTTTCCCCCCGGTCAGTCAGTAAGTCAGTAAGTGAGCAGTGAGCAGGCTGAGGAGGAGTGAGTCACACTCCAGTGTGCACAGATGTTTCAGTGTGTGTACAGATGTTACTGAGCCCTGAGCTGTGTCTGGACATACTGCTGTCTTTACTCATCTCAAACACCACCACCAGTTCCAGCAGCTCTTCTCTGGTCGTGGCTCCACAACCTGTAATAGGTTTTTTGATGATAGTAATAGCATACTTTAGAGGTTAGATAAACTATGACAGAGAGGCGTATACATATTGTCACTTATGCACACAGGCGCTCACGCACGTATACACATGCTATTACATCCACATGCTATTACATCCACAAAAACAGAGGCTATAAACTAAGATGCACAGCGGGAAATCCGTTAAATGTTTTGCATTAATAAACCTGTAACATTTTCATGTGTCATGAAAGAAATAAACTATGACAGAGAGGCTCAGGCGCTCATCTACATAGTGTCAGTCGTTATGCAAACAAGCGCGCACACACTCCCACGCATTTTATACATCCACAAAATCAGAGGTTATAAACTCAAATACACAGCGGGAAATCTGTTAAATGTATTGCATTAATAAACCTGTAACATTGGGCAATCTTAACCGGTTACATAACTAATAATAGGATTAACAATATATTTATTAAGACACATCAAGAACCGGTTTTTAATTACAACCACATGCGTGTTCATCCAGAAACGTAGCCACAATTACAAACATGCAAATAACACCACTCACAGTGTAGCTTACTAGAAAGCAGGAGAGACAGTTTATCAAGGTGCATGAGTGGATTTACAGTTTGAACTCACTACTAGAACAGCTGGAGTTTACGACTGTGAGTGCAGAATCTCCTCAACACAACTTCTTTCCATTCGTTGCGTAATCTTCGAGTGAGATCATGCCCATTGGCTGGTCATACAATGTGGATATAGTAGTTGTTTTTTGTTTTATAGGCTAGTACAATAATAAATAACTTCCATTACCAAACTGTATGACTTAATTTTACTTATAGCTGTAAAAGTATTTGAGTTTTGTTTTTTTGTCAGGAGACAATTCAGCTGAGGGGGCACAGTGACCTTTTTACACTGTAAATAACGTTGGTAAAGACAATAAATTAAAGGCAACCTGTGTAGTTTTCGACCTCTAGTAGCGCTATGGAGCTACTATTTCTACTTTTCTTGGCAGAATTATGAATGTTGAGACTAAACCAGTTGTGTTGGTTTCTCTTTATTCCATTTTCAGAATAAAGGGAAGTAAAAAAAGGGAAATGTTGCTACAAAAGATTGTTTTGCAAGTTGAAATACCATCGTCGGACATTTTAAAACAATCCCCTAATTGTAAAACTCCTGAGTTCCTGAATCCGCTGGTAGTTTGTAGTCTATTGTGGTTGTTCAGGGTGAATGAAGTGAGTCGGGTCTGACCAGGATGTGAGCAGCTACTTGGCGGCCGCTTGGTTTCTCCGGGGTAACCCTCCCCAGCTCTGGCTCTGCATGGCTGGACCGACCATGCCAAAAAGACTGTTTTAAAGCAGCGCAACAGCAGCAGTGTGTCTCGCAACCAACCAACCTACAGCTGCTTTCCACAGCTTTACATGTATAGTTAATGTAGGCCTACAGCAGTGGTTCTCAAACTCTTTCTGTCATTCCCCTCTTTGGGGAAGTAATATTTTCATCATTTTCGTCACTCGATTAAAATATTTAATCACGATTAATCGCAAAATGTACCTTAAAGGGAGATTTGTCAAGTATTTAATCCTCTTATCAACATGGGAGTGGACAAATATGCTGCTTTATGCAAATGTATGTATATATTTATTATTGGAAATCAATTAACAACACAAAATAATGACAGATATTGTCCAGAAACCCTCACAGGTACTGCATTTAGCATAAAACAATATGCTCAAATCATAACATGGCAAACTGCAGCCCAACAGGAAACAACAGCTGTCAGTGTGTCAGTGTGCTGACTTGACTATGACTTGCCCCAAACTGCATGTGATTATCATAAAGTGGGCATGTCTGTAAAGGGTGTAAATAGTAAAAATGTTTACAACTTTTGTTCGAGGTGAATCATTTTCTAATAATAATGTGTTCAACGAATTATCTCTTCACATCAGGCTTGCTAAACTACGATTAAACTTCATGATTTCCATCTTCTGTTTTTCACATATCAGATTTTGTACACATCCTGTTACCATGTGTGTCAGGGTTCAGATGCATCTGTGACTTTGTTTTCAAGCCAAAAAAGGGACTTAAATTCTTACCACGGCATATACACGAAGCTCTTAATTCACTAGGGCCGTCAATTGGTTAAAATAGTTAACCACGATTAATCGCAAATGAATCGCACATTTTTTATCTGTTCAAAATGTACCTTAAATGGAGATTTGTCAAGTGTTTAATACTCTTATCAACATGGGAGTGGGCAAATATGCTGCTTTATGTAAATGTATGTATTTATTTATTATTGGAAATCAATTAACAACACAAAACAATGATAAATATTGTCCAGAAACCCTCACAGGTACTGCATTTAGCATAAAACAATATGCTCAAATCATAACATGGCAAACTCAAGCCCAACAGGCAACAACAGCTGCATGTGATTATCATAAAGTGGGCATGTCTGTAAAGGGGAGACTCGTGGGTACCCATAGAACACATTTTCATTTACATATCTGGAGGTCAGAGGTCAAGGGACCCCTTTGAAAATGGCCATGCTAGTTTTTCCTCACCAAAATTTAGCTCAAGATTGGAGCGTTATCTAACCTCCTTTCCAATGAGCTAGTATAACATGGTTGGTACAAATGGATTCCTTAGGTTTTTTAATTTCATATGATACCAGTATCTTCATTCTAGCTTTAAAACTAACTGTTTAAAACTGCTACAACCTCCGAAATTGCGTTAATGCGTTAAAGAAATTAGTGGCGTTAAAACGAATTTGCGCTAACATGTTATTATTGTGTTTATTTTGACAGCCCCAGTGGGAGTAAACAGTTTTTGACCTCAGTGAAAATGTTGTTTTTGAAAGGCTAAACGCCAATAAATATGGATTGAAGCAGAATATTTCATTAGATAAAAACATGTTGTGAATTTTGGAAATGGTTACATCTATCTTTTTTTCAATAACTTTTTTACTTTTGGTCTGAGACAATTACAGAGACGGACTGAGTGCCACGTCAAATATCTGTCCATTCTGTAAACCTACAGACTACCTGTCTGAGGGAACACCATTACTACCATGGATGTATAAAGAGACAATTTGTTTACACTTCCTCCGTGAAAAAGATTCCAATATCAAAACATTAATTCCACATCACATTTCCTCCCACCTCTCATGCCAGAACCACTTGCCTACAGTAAATGTTTTACCTTTGATCATCTGCCTTATTTTGAAGTGACGGTTCTGTATTCACCGCTGACAGAAGTCGTCTCTCTGCTCTCTGTGTCTGACAGGTCCATGATGTGAAGTTCCAAGCTCAGACCGCAGAGGAGAAGGAGGCTTGGATTAAAGCTCTGGTTGACGGCATCAATCGAGCAAAGAACAAAATCTTTGATGAGGTAAACAACATCGCTTCATTTCATCCTCACTGAGTTTTTAATACACGTTCAGTGGAGAAGGGAATGAATGAGCTTCATGTTTTCACAGGTGACGGTTGATGAGAGCAGTAATTTAGACCATGTGACCCGATCGAGGCCCAAAGGGAACCGCAACCGGCGGCCACCGACCAGGATACACATGAAAGAGGTTTGTGTGTGTGTGTGTGTGTGTGTGTGAGAGAGAATCCATTCATGTGTGTGTAAGAAGACACTGTGTGGTTAGCTCTGTCGCTACAGTAAGTCAGTCGAGATTTGTATCTCAGCAGCTCTGTGTTGAGTTTATTGATTTTCTTGTGTTTAGATGGGTCTCTTATTGGTTCAGACACACACACACAGGAGGTATGCATGTGTGAATGTGTGTAAGTCGCTCTGGATAAGAGAGTCTGCTAAAGGAATACTTGCCAACCCTCCCAATTTTCCCGGGAGACTCCTGTTTGTCATCGCCCTCTCCCGGTTCCCTCCCGAGGTCACAATTCTCCCGTATTTCTACCGATTTATGGCAAATTTTCACACTTTTTTCCCTTTTTGTTATCTTAGCATTTCCTGGAACTGAAGAGTGTGTATAATCCCTACTGTTCCCACCCGGATGACAATAGAGCTACACCAACTGTTGTTTCCCGGCGGAAGAGAGCATTTGCTTGCGACGCAGCGCAGTTTGAGCTCATGTTTAAGCTGCGCTCGCCACAGCGTGCAGCGCTCAACGTTGGGCTTTGCTCGATGCAGCGAAAAGCCGTTGTGGCGCGGCACAAGTCACTGGAAATAACAGGTTTTAGTTGTAGCGTTGTGTCTGAAAGGAGAGAGAAGTGGAGAGACCTAAGAGACAGAAATACTCAAGCAGGAGCAAAAATAAATAAAAACTGCTGAATATTAGTTTATGCCAGAGATTCACACGCCAAGGTCACACCAGAGGGGCGAATTATTCAGTTTTCTTTCCTGGGAGTTAAAGGTAAAATCAAGATTAACAAAAAATGCTGTTGCAGTGTACTTGTTATTTTGTTATTTTCACTCTGTTTAAGTCACCAGAATGCAGAAAACAAAGTCTCTGAAACTCAGATTTTTCTGGGGGATGAACCCCAGACCCCCCGCTTTAGTTTTGAAATCCTCCCTTTTTATGGTCTCATTGTTGGCAAGTATGTTTGTATAACAGCTTGATGGTATATTGGCTTTTAATTTAACTAAATGTCTTGTCTGCGTGACATCTTTTTTGCCCTCTAACAGGTAGCTGATGTGTCGTCTGACGGTATCCTGCGTTTGGATCTTGATCTTGAGGATGCCATAATGCCTAATGGGACCCATCACACCACTGTTGATGGCACTGTAACCCCCAAAGAGGCAATCAGAGTCCCAAGTCCTCCGTCCAATGCCAGTGAAACTGCAGAGAGACAGTCCGTGGCGAGTGCTGAAGAGGAGGCTCAGACCGAGCCAGAGGTCAGTCCCCAGAAAAAGGTCATCAAACCCCCCATGCCCCCGACCAAAGAGGCTAAACCCAGCTCACCACCTGAGGATGAACCTGATCAGGATGACGGCCCAGAGAAAAAGGTCTGTATGATGCAATATATAACCATTATCATTCAATGCAGAAATATTTGTGTGTTTGCATAATCTGTAAAATATGATTTAATATTCATTAAGGTCCTGAAGCCTCCTATGCCTCCGTCTAAAGAAGCCAAGCCGTCTGCTTCACCTGTGGAAGAAGCTACAGAAGCTGAAAAGAAAAAGACGGGTCCACCACCACCAACCCCTCCCAACAAACCCAGCTCCACCAGCTCCACGAGCAACCCGGCAGAGGCCTCGCAGTCCAGGCCGAACTCCCACCCTCCTACCCCTCCATCCAAAGAGAAGAAGCCCTCCCATCCTGCTGAGGAGCCGGACCAAGAGGTTCAAGACACGACTGATGAGAATAAGGAGAAGGAGGAGACAGGAACAGATGAGGCGGACCAGTCGGTTTCTAAAGATCTACCTAGTGATGTTGAACTTGAGAGTCCCAGCGAAGAGGGACGGGTTTCTGGAGAAGAATCAGAGGAGACTATGACTAAAGCATCCGAAAATGAGCCCACAGAGCAACTCAGAAAGAGTCCCAGTCCTCCTCTAATGCCCAAGAAAAAGCCCGTTCAGCCCGACGTGCAACACACGGACGACAACACGACTATAACGCAGACTGATGAGGGCCAGGACCCCGCTGCATTACTGCAAACAGCCTCAGATACCTCAGCCAGCTCTCCTCAAGCAGAAGAGGCTCTACCCAAGAGTGAAGTCCAGTCAGTAGTTGTCTCTGTGAGCGACCCGGTCGCTGACGGCCTCAGCCTGAGTCCACTGCTCTGTCACCTGCCCGGGGAGAAGAAAAAGAAGACGGAGGAGAAATCTGTCGACAGCGGTCAGCACTCGGACGATGACAGCGAGGGCTCCGGGAGCGAAGACACACTGGCGGCTTCCACGGCTGCGTTGAGAGGAAGCAACGCCGGGCTGGATGTGTTGGACGCCAGCGAGGACGACATTCAGCAGATCCCCGTTAGTATAAAGCCGAAACAGGCCCCACCCAAGCCTCAGGTCAGACCGAAGATCTTTCCCTCTCGGCGTTCAGAGCCCACTCCTCCTCTCAAACCCTCAGCCAAGGTCAGGTCAGCCTCCATTGGAGATCTGCTGTCTGACTCGTCAGTCCGTGTTCAGGCGAAACAGCCCATCGGAGCTGTGGCCGGAGGCGACGCGGACCCTACCGATGACTTCAGGAAACTTGAGACTGAAGTGGCGCTGGAGATGGAAAAGACGAGGGAGCTCCAGAACAGAGTGAACCAGTCCGGCGGGGGAGTTGACGGGGAAGGCGCGCCGGAGGACCTGCTGGCCAAGGCCATGGAGAAGCTGAAGAAGGCCGACCACGTCCTGAGGGAAGTCAATAAACTGAAACTCGCAAGGAGCTCAAGCACCAGGAAGAGCTGGTGAATGTCAGTCACAGAGAGAATGACTTAGAATTGACTGTTTGCTAAACCCGTCTCCTCAACAGTTGACATTTCAGAGGGCAAAATCAGCTAGAAATGAGAAGCTGCTTTTGTGTTCCTCTGACTGAAATCACTGGTTCCCTGCGACCCCCTGAAGCAGGGGTCAGCAACCTGCAGCTCTTTAGCACCTCTCCAGTGGCTCCCTGTCGCTTTGACAAAAATTATAAAGAAATGAATAATGGTTATCTTTTAACATTTTAACTTTCGCTAAAGTGATTCTTACATTCACCACCTGCAAACATGTGTAGCCTATACACCACAAATTTTAACATTTCAGGAGGGCTGACCCGAATGCTTCGAAGCTTCGACCGTTGCCATGGTAATCAACCTCCAAATCAGTGTTCGAATGCTTTGTTTTCTAATCTTTTTATATATAATATATATATAAGTATGTAATAATAATGTATAAATCCCCAAATAGCCCATGAAATAAGGAATAATTCCACAACATTATTCATTATTCATATTGAATATTAATTATTATTAGTTATTTAACTAAAACAGGGGAGATGGAGACAGACAGACAGAAGAACATGTCAGCCTGCCCACGCCATGCTGCTCCGCAAAGCTTCGAATACCTCCGAATATTTCTCACCGAAGCTTCGATGCCCAAAAAAATGGTAATCGGGACAGCCCTACATTTCAGTCAACTAACTGTGTGTCATATAGCCTACATACGTACGTCTACAGCCCCGGCGCCTTATCCTCTCATTTTGCCGATCCACATGTGTCGGCTAGTCTTGAGTTTCTCTAGCTATAGTAGGCTTCCAAATCCAAAAAAAAAGGAAAAATCTCAGAGGAAAATAGAGAATTTAAAGGTACTGTTTGTAACTTCTTACACGTATAAATCATTGCAGGTCGGTGTCTTATGCACGCTCGAAGACACAGGGGAGACCGTAGCTTTGGTCTCCAGGGCCGAAGTCGATGCTGTACTCTGCTCCTCTCCCTGCTTGCCTTCACTCACACACCGCGCTCGTTCTCACTCGCTCTCTCCCTCCACCTCTCACGTGCATGCACACATACTGCAGAAGATGGGAGCCTGCAGCAGGACAACACAGTATCAGCATTGATTCATGGAGAGACCTCCGTCTGGTCAGCTAACATTACTGCCAAGCAGCTGAAATATAGAGTGATATTGTGGTTTTAGCTGACGTGTGTCGCCTCACTGTGTTGAGCGATGCTCGTTCATGTCTATGTAGAGCGAGCACAAGAGCGAGCAACAGGACACTGACTTTCGTTGACTTAACAGCCACAGGTGTCGCTGTTAACAAGCAATTTCTGATTCTTACATAGAGTCCCTTTAAATAGTGCGCGGACAGATTTGTTTACTTTCTGCAAAAATAAATTAGTAAACAACAAAAAAAGAAATTGAAAGACATTTCCAGAACAAACACATCCGCTTGAACTTCACTGTATTAGATTTTATAGGTGGTGTTCATTATAAGGCTCAAATACGTTTTGTGGCTCCAGACAGATTTGTTTATTTATTTTTTTGACAAAAAATGTCTCTTTTTGATAGTAAAGGTTGCTGACCCCTGCTCTAAATGATAGAGATTCTACCTAAGAGAAAGGAAAGCCTGTTACAGGTGTAACAACACTGGCTAAGGGAGGGTCAGGGTTTAGCGAACGGTCACTTGATTGAGACCAGAATGACCGAAATCTCTCATTTTCGATGGTTATGCGGCACATGCAACTGTTTGCTCAGAATTAACTAAGTGCAATTATTTCTAGTTTAACTTTCTCTGCAGCTGAAAATAATGCTTAACGTTCTACTGTGTATTTTTTTGTTAATATTCGATATTTTCAAGAACGATTACTTGAAAGTTAATTAAAAAAATAATAATAATATAATGACAAAGCAGTACTGTCAATACATTGAGAACATGCAAAAACAAAAGTACTAAAAAGTGTTAATACCAAATTACACATTGTTTTAATAGTTTACTCTTTCTTTTATTTTCAGATACCATGTTCTCGCTGGCAGTTTTTTTTATATATTGTACATAATTGATACTTTTACTACAGCATCTGCTGTTTATTGTTGATGACGAAAGATGTACCAACCTAGCTCAGGAGTTTTCTGAAATTCATCTTTTCAGTTAAAGCAAAATGAAGAAGTGCTTCTCCACATGGAATGATCCAGTTTTATTATTAATGATATGTTTTTCATACTGATATTGTACATAACACGGAACGCAGAGCTTGTAGCAGCCCGTTTGGCTCTAACTAACCCTTCTTACAGTTTAATTTTACATTCATTTGATTTTATGAATATGTGCTCCTCTGTGATGTTCCTTGCAATTTGAATCATGAACTCAGAATTTCCCCTATTTTTGTCCAATGCTTTGTTATTAAAAATGGTATGACGGTTAGTGTTTAAGACTATTTAAAATATGTCACGCCATTTAGAGTATGCAAGAATATTTTCTAACATTAGTTATAATTTTGTACTCTTTTGATAAAATTTGCTATTGCCCAAATAAACAAAGGGAAACTATCTGTTTACGTTTTGTGTCTTTAATGCATTATTGTTCTATTGGTTTCCTTTTAGAAAAGAGACAACACACCATAAATTGATGCTATGGAGTTACCTCTGTATATTTATAATTATACTTGAGAGCAAAACTATCGACATGCAATCAAAACAATGTTTTATTGCAAGTGAAATTAATCCAGAAGTTTAGTTTGTGAATCCAAACGTTTTGTTTGCAAATCCAAACGTTTTGTTTGCAAATCCAAAAGTTTTGTTTACGAATCCGAAAGTTTTGCAAAAGCATTTGTCTGTTTCTTAACAGCTACAGTACATATACAATATTTGTCTGTATATTTAAAACAGTATTCCTGGTTATTTTGCAGGTGGAAATCCAATCCCACTTCTCTGGGATTGGACTTCTATTGTCTCTTTCTCTCTCTACTTCTATCCCCCTCTTTCTCTTAATCTAAACCATGGCGGACAAACAGAGTCTGCAAACCACAGGACAATACTGCAGTCAATACAGTTTGGGCAAAAAAAGGGTGCGTTCCTGTCCTACCTAAGAAAAGGGGGCTGCGTAAACAAATGAACTATGTGGGCCCCCTGTGGCTGCAATCGGACCCGTCTCAGATTTTCTAAAGCCTGAAAACAGAGACATGAGGGGGTGCAGAAGTCTAGTTTTCTCTCAGAACACTTGAATTACAATATGCTGAAAGGTTATTATGGGATTTTTGCCCAATGATACCAAAAATATACTGACTACTGAAGCTTTAATCATATCATCTATTAGTCTGATGTACACTGTTAACATAGACTTGTTGACTCTGCTGCTATTAAACACTACTGTTACTTTCAATACTCTTGTATAATTTTTCTATTTTTTTTTCTATTCTTAGATTTTTTATATAACTCTTATTATTTATTTCTACTGAAGCTTTAATCTTTTTTTTTTTTATTACAGTGTGGAAAGTTTTGCTCTCAATTCTGTTTAATTGGATGATAAAGACACAAAAGTAACTCCATAAATAAAAACTGCCTTGGAGGAAGCACAGTTTCTAAAACCGGATGTTTTACATTTTATTGTGAAGGCCATGACCGGAAGTCGTTATTTCCCGTTATATAGCTTGATATAAATAACTGAGACATCGCGTCCAGCCTCCTTTCATTCAATCTGCTGATAAATATGTTAATAATACCAGAATGAGAGAAGAGATGACTGCAACGAGTCAAAGACGCCTTTAAACAGAGACGATGGAGGACGAGCTGGGTTCGGAGGAGGAGATCTGTGAGTAAAGAACCACTCTTTAGCTGTGGTGTTTCGGTTCAACGAGCAACCGTGTTATCTGGTGACTCTCAGCTAAATGTTTCCATGGTTACTGGTGATAACTTGCGTAAATTCTCAGCGTAGATAATGACCATAGATAAGTAATGTGTTTCAAATTGATTAAAGTGAAATTAAAGGCTTTTATGAGGACTCCTAGATACATTTGTGTTTTCAACAGCTGCCGTCAACACGACGCATTACTACTGAGAGGCACAAGTTAACACGGTCACTCTTTACACCGAAACACCTGTCATCTGTCAGCAGCAGCAGGGTGTTGACCAGTTATTCAGGCTACAACTACAACCCAGCTTAAAGGTCCCATATCGTGCTCATTTTCAGGTTCATACTTGTATTTTGTGTTTCTACTAGAACATGTTTACATGCTGTAATGTTCAAAAAACCTTTTATTTTTCTCATACTGTCTGTCTGAATATGCCTGTATTCACCCTCTGTCTGAAACGCTCCGTTTTAGCCCATTTCAACGGAAATACAACGGAATTGCGTTGCTAGGCAACAGTTTGGGTCCATGTTTACTTCCTGTCAGCTGATGTTATTTACATACACTGCAACCAGGAAATAAACTGGGACACATTTAGAATGTTTACGTTTAAAACCGTGTAATGATCTAAATATTGTATATTTGTGACATCACAAATGGACAGAAATCCTATAACGGCTTGTTTCAAACGCACAATTTCTGAATACGGGCTGTGTGTATTTCTCCATGGATTGAGCGTTTTGATAGTTTAACAGTATTTATATAGCACTTAAACCTGCTTTATAATATTAAAGACCTGAAAATCTCACTTTTTACAATATGAAACTTTACAGCCACAAACTAGAGACCTAGAGCATTCAGAGGATGGATGGCTTTCCTAGCTAGATTGACAATAAGGGGGTTTCTGAGCAGTTTACACAACAGAAGTACTCGCCATCCAATCGCCGAAAAAAGCAAATTCTTGCAGGAATCTCCAAATGTCTCCAGAAGTTTTTGAAACCAAATCACAGCATGGCTTTTTCTATGGTGTTCCTCAAGGTCTTGGTGTCTTAATGTGGTATTTTGGAGGGATTATTGATCATTTTTATCAATTCTCAAGTGGTGTCCCACTTTACGGCAACTCACCCTAGTCTACACATGGTGGAGGATTGTGGGAAGTCGCCCACTGACCTGTGTTAAACTCTGGTCCAGCATGCCGTGGCTTCCACACCTGCACTAATACTGTATTCTGTCATCTGCCAAGTGCAATAGTGTTCAGTGCTTCTTAACTCTATTCTACTACAGCCAAAGATGTAGGCTATAGGGTTAATACCTGAGTCACTGAATACAGTGCAGAGCAGACTCACACTAATATCCCTCCTCGTCTATCATCCCCGACAGTGCTGTGGTCAGAGAAGGAGTTCCACGATGCTGCGAAGAGGAACGACCCCGGGAGAATGCAGGAACTGATCAAGAAGGGCGTGGACGTCAAGGCCAAAAATAACGTGAGCTTGCTGAAGGACAAACATTGAATAGAATTTTCGTTTTTGAATAGTCAATATATTAGAGAGTGTGGGCCTGCACTGTGAGGAGCTCTCAGTCATGTATCTCTACCCGTCTCTGTCCAGATCGACCGTAAAGCGCTGCACTGGGCTGCAGGAGCTGGGAACGAACAGGCTCTACGTCTCCTACTGGACCACGACACCGACGTCGATGAGAAGGACACCGTATGTACACGTTCCAATGACCATTTACCTCTGAATTCATTCATTCATCCTAACACAAAATATAATAATCCACTAGTATGTAAACTCACTGAGTGCAGGGTATACACAGGTATATGGAGTATACTCACTTATTTTTTTAGTCTGCATTGCGTAAACCCACTTCTAAATCCCCTCTGATGCATGAATCATCAGGGAGTATACTGCTCTATATACTTGTACTATCAGAGCTTTGCTGTTACTGTATATAACACTTCTAAACATTTGTCCACAGTTTGGCATGAATGCTCTGCTTCTGGCCTCCTGGTTTGGTCACCTAAAAGTCCTCCAGATCCTGGTGTCCTGCGGAGCGAAACTCAACAGTGAAAACAAAGTAAGAGCTGCTTCATCATGTCATCATCACTACAGACTCAAACTACGAGCTGACTGTCTGACTGATATCTGTGTTTAGGATGGTCTGAGCATGCTGCACTGTGCTGCCCAGCGAGGCCACATCAGAGTGTTGGAGTTCATCATGGAGGACCTGGAAGACATCTGTCTCGACAGAGTTGACAAGGTGACTCCATGCGTGGCACTATTTTACATTTTACAGACTGATGTTTTTCAAATGGTGAGAAAAATAACTGTCCTTGTGTAGAACATATGAGTCTAAATCCTCCTCCTTTCTTTCCATGTCTTTACTTTAAGTGAGGTGAGGTGAATCGAACACAACCCTTTCATGTGAACACTGTGTGTATATACAGTATACCGTAGTCCCTTTTAATATGGCGACACGTTTTGACAAATAAACGCAGGGTAACTTTTGTCAATATGGACATGTTACACATCGTTAGATCAGTTGGACTCTCCACATTTCAATCAAAATAAAAAGTGGTGACTCCTTACCTTTTGAAGCGGTCATAAAGTCAGAATATGTGTCCATTCCTCGATTATTTATATTCCTTTAGTCCGTAAGAGTTCACCAATCAAAAGAATCAAAACCAAGTTGTGAATATTGTTATGTGAAGTCCACTAAGAACTACAGGTGTCCCCTCCCCTCCTTTCTTTGTTTAGCTTTCACCCCGTTTCTGTTCCGTTCGGCAGGCTGGCTCGTCGCTGACTTGCAGCTGGGTTTTAACAGGATAAAGAAAGGTGGTGTGGTGTGCCGTAAAATGAGCGTTGTTGCGAGATCAAATGATTCGTAATTGATTTGTTATTCGATAGTTCCATACTGGTATAAATAATCAATTCGATAATATTTCTCATCTTTGCTGAGCATGAGTTTTGTGCGAAAGGAATTAAAGGCCCGTCCCATATAGACGCCTGTCCCAAATATAAGCGGGTTGAGTTACAGTAAGTGATTGAAGCAAATAAAAGCCTGGGCTATTAACTGCAGTTTTACGGTATGTACTGTACAGTAGCTCCTGTGTGTAACCTGCTGATGTCTCTCTGACCAGTCAGGGAAGACGGCGCTTCATCTGGCTGCTGAACATGGACAGTTTGAAGTGGTGGAGTTTCTGATTGGAATGGGCTGCACACATGGTTTAAAGGACAAGGTAGTGACACACACACACATAAATCAAATCAATGATTGTACTCAAGCAGACACAATAGGCTGTTGTGCATGATGAAAAGAGAATAGGAAGTTATTTTAGTGAAGAGCTAAAATGTTATACTTCAGTATTTGATTTGTTCGGCTGCCACAACCCCACCTCGGCTAAAGCTAATACGAGTTGAAATGCATCCAAAGTTTTAAAGCCGTCTTTAAACCAACAAACAGCATGAAGGCGGATGTGTTCTGACTTTAAATCCTTGTGTACACTGAGCAAGGATATAAACGGTCCTGTTACTGTAACTTCCAACAGCTGCCTCAAAGTAAATACACTTCAACTGCCACTATTCATCGTACAGCCGAGGTGAGGCTAAATGCCACGGTTGGTGGTTACCATAAAACATTCCATCAGTGTTAGTTTGATTTTCTTGTGCTTTTTCTGTAATATTTTTATTTCCTTTTTTTAGTCATAACAGACGTACACGCAGCTCCAAAGTGTTCAATAAATTCTGGTGATCCATTTTTTAGGTCTGATCTAAATTGTTTTCTCTGATGTGTTTATGACTTAAGAACAGGTGAAAAAAATATTTCTAAGTTCCTTAAAAAATTAATTTTCTTTTTGAAACAGGTGGAGAAAAAAATGTTTTGCCAAGATAATTTTCTAAGTTACTTTTTTCCCATCTGTGAAAACAGGTGAAAAGTTTTGCCAGGTTTTTTGTCTCTCTTCTGTTTTTATATGGACTACCCCATGTTCTACAATGGACTAAAATCTAAAATAGATATTAGAGAGGGAATTATGACCTGTTTAACTTCCTAACAGCTTACCAAGATTTGTATTAATCAAAGCAAATATCTAAATAATCGTAATCATTTGAATTGTGTGTTTTTATGCAAATAACCACTATAGACGACAATAACGTAATAAAGTATAGTAGGGTTCCACCGGAAGCTACGGTGTAATTCTAACACTGTAATTTACTGTGCATATAATGTTTTTTATGTAAAATATATCAAACATTGAATGACATCGGATCTAAAGTGTTATTCCTTCATTTAGCGCAGAGAGTGGCAGACAAAAAAAATACTTGCCTGCCACAGTGACAGGAAGTGAAACAAGTTAATTTCAGACCCTGCTAACAGCCCCTCTTGACGTGCTTTGGTGGTTATAGTGTGTGTAGAGGAAGCTGAGTTTCTGGCTGTAATGGGTTGTTATGTCTGGACTACAGGAAGAGAACACAGCCATCCATCTAGCAGCGAGGTGTGGCCACACAGAGGTCCTGCTGAAGATGGTGGAGACCGGAGTGGACGTCGATGAGAGAAATATAGTGAGTGGACGGCACTGGGCTGCAGACTTTAAGGCCCGATTTATGTCACTTAATTAGAGGGACTGTGGTGTATAATTAGCAGCCTGTCTGCCTTTTCTCCACGTTACTTTTTACAGTAGTGCCGTGTTTACTGTAAACTTGCACCATGAAATACACACATTTTGTCCGTGTGGAGAAATAAAATGCAGGTCAAGCCCTATCTTTTGAGGAAATAATAAAACCAAAGACCTGCTAAAGGTTTCACCTCGAGAAGCATGCAAGAATAATACAGTGGGTGGTTTACACAGTTTAAACCCTCTGCATGGTGTCTTAGACTCTTAAACATATAACTTTATAAAAGATTTCTTCAGATCTCTCCTGATCAGAGACTACTTTAGGAAAGTTATTAACCCTTATTAACCCTAGTGAATCCCTTTAAAAAGCTGCTCTGATGTCCTTACAGGACAAAAATATCTGCGTCAAAGACTTGCCAAATATTATTTTCCACTTTCACTGAGATAAATCTTTTAACTAAGTACAGTCCTACTCCATTTTTTTTTTGTGGTAGCTTGCTGACAAGTGTATCAATGTGAAATTTTAATGTAAGTTTTGGGTCCAGCCAGATGCCGAGGTATTTGTAGTCTGAGACCCTGTCAACACTACGTCCATTCAGAGTGGTAATGTGCAAACTGTTGGCCACAATGTTTCTGGCTCTACAGAATAACATATATTTTATTCACACCAGTTTTTTTAAATGTATATTTGAATAACTTCATTAGCTAAAACCTGATAGTTATCTATACTAAAAATATATATATATATTATAAGTACATAAAATATAAACACCCCATCAGAAACAAAGCTGCACCACGGTATCATCAATGTACCTGCTGTGTTTTTAGGATGGTCTCACAGCGTTGCACCTGGCAGCTGATGGAGGTCACTACGAATGTGTCAAACTGCTGCTGGAGTCCGGCTGTAACGCCAACGCACAAACTAATGTAAGCTTTGTTCATTCCATGTCATATATCATTTACAACAAGATATTGCAAATAGATTTTTTTTTATCTTTCGACAGTCTGAAACAAAACCTGAGTTTAAACTTTTCTTCTGTCTGCAGAGGAACATGAATGCTCTCCATTACGCGGCTCAGCACGGCTTTGACAGAGAAACCAGTCTGCTGCTGGAGGCAGGAATCAACAGAGATGCTGTAGACAATGTAAGTAAGATGACGTAAGGACTTATTTCTTGGTTTGTCTGATGTAGTAGAAAAACTTGCCACCCTGTCCTCTTTGGATGGAAGAGTACAAGTTTGTTGTGCTACTGGCCACCCCAAATCATCGCAGGTGATTTTGGAACGGTGTGGTTTGTTGCACCCATAGACATATACTGTATACTGTACATGGACGCCGCATTGACTCCTGGATCGTACGTCAAGAGGGCGCCATATTGGACCTGGCAAGACTGGCCTGTAACCCTATACAAGTGAATGGGGGAGCTGCTGTTTTTCTGGATAAAAAGCACTGTAACCAGGGTCTGAAATTAACA
>CAKAKR010060968.1:0-10592 GCA_916700685.1 Adelosebastes latens | reverse complement strand
CCCCACCCCAACACACTTTTTTTTTGGGATAAATTAAATTTCATGGTACCGTCAGAGAAGGTTTGACTTTCCTGAGCTTCTCAACTATGACACTGATGTGAGGGCAGCTTTATTATACAGTGATACATGTTTATTCAGACTACAGATGTGTAATGTTTAACCTCTTTCTTTGATAAATAAACTAATTATTCCAAACCTGCATTTAAAAAGTCAAACTTTCTAAAACTTGGTCATTCCTGAACAGCCGAACATAATCTTGTTGATTGTTGACTCTCATTATTTACCTTTATATACTTAACATACTGTTTTACAAACTGTTACACCTCTGTGTATATATTATACAGTATATATATACACATTTACTACTTCTCTATACATACTACATTCCTGTCTACACCTCTGTGTATATATTTTTAGTACTTCTCATTATTACATCCTGCTTACATTCAGTTTTCCCATCTGAAATACTGTCACCAACTAAATGACTAATTTACATTTACTTGTGTGATTTCCCCTTTTATATCCTTATATTATGAGCATTGTTGAAGGAACCAACTGCTTTGCTTTGAATTGACAAATGACACAAAATAAAGAAAACCTTGAAACTTCTCGCATTAGCTGTAAAATATAAATACTTTGGGGAAAGAGGCAAATATTATCCATAAGTTATGTTTTTCCTTAGTTATATTTTTCTCTAATGGAAAAAAGGATGAGTCATTTGAGGAAGGAGCAATATTTTCCACAGAAAAACCTTCCATCATTCAAAGTGCTTTAGTCTCCTCCTCTCTATGAGGCTAATAACTGTTCACTGTTCTTCTTTGAGAGAATAAAGCTGTAGTTTATCACCTCAACAAGAGGATACTGTAGCCAATATAGAAAACTAAACTCCAAATTCAAACAAATGTTCTTACCTTGGCTCCATAATGCAGACCGGCTCTGAGGCTTTATGACACAGTTTAGAAACAGGTCCAAAGTACAACTAAGTTATCTGCTTATCTTTTCCTTTCTAACCGAAAACACCTGGAGAAAACAACACTGAAACCTGAAACCTGAAACCTGTAGAGCACAATGAGGTCCCTTTGACCAACTGAGAAAGATAATAAAAGTTTAAAGTTTAGACTCAATGAGTAGAGAAGTGGCTTTCCTCCTACTCTTCCTCCTCCCTCTCTACTCAGTCAGCTAGAATACACACACACACACACACACATGCTGCCTTCAGATACTCCCTGAAAAATGGGAATTACCGGTTGTTAATCCCAGTCTAACAAAAGCGGTGGGTGTTATTGAAGCAAATTGTATATTAAAGAGAATATACAATCCCAGAACTTCCTTCAGTTGAATTCTGACAAATCGGAGGTTCTCCTATTTGACCCCCTCAGTCAAAACTACATTCCCACTCAGTAAATATTAAAACAGTTGGGTGTTTTATTTGACACAAGACTTTGATTTGAGGCTCAAATAACAACGGGCGGTGCAATCTTGCTTCCTGCACCTCAGAAATATTTCTAAAATAAAATAATTTTGATCCTCTCATGACGCTCTCATCTGCTCCCGTTTAGATTACTGCAACGTCCTCTACTTGATTTTAAGGTTTTATTGTTAACTTTTAAAAGCTCTGCATGGTTTGGCACGGAGCTACCTCACTGAGCTCCTTACTCCCTACCTTGTAACCTGAGGTCCACTGACCTGGTCTTACTGGTTGTACCCAGGTCTAGGCTGGTCACTAAGGGTGACAGGGCCTTTGCCATCAACGCCCCTAGACTCTGGAACAGCCGACCTCAGGACCTCAGGTTAGCCAGCTCTATAACCAAATCTCTTTTAAATCTCTTTTTATAAAAAAAAGTTTTTTTCAACTCCATAAGGCAACAGCTTGGTGCTCCTTTTCCACACCTTATATTGTCCTCTTTTGGCATACGTGTTGTAACTTATTGTTTTGATACCACTGGTTACGGGTTTTAGTTTTCTCATTATTTGCTCTTTATGTTTTGTTCTTTTAGTGTTGTTTTCACTTTGTCTGTATTTCATTGTATCTGTGCAAGCACTTTGTAACTATGTTTAGAAAGGTGCTATACAAATAAAGATTATTATTATTATCATAAATCAATATGACGGAGTAGGTGAGCCCAATCAAATAAAAACAGGTGATGCCATTCATGGAGTCCTGAAAAACACTCCACTTCCCTAAAACTCATAAAGAGTTCCTTCTTTGCTGTAAATACTGGACAGACTCGCTGTATTTTAGTGCTCCTCTCTAGTAATAACTACACAATCTGTTGCTTAATAAAACAATCATATAAAATGAAACAGCTTGGAGCTACTGCAGTATTACAGGAAGTGGACTCAATGTGCACTGAGAATGTTACTGTTGTTTTAGTAAGTACACATCCCTGTTGGTGCTCACATAGCGTTCATGCTCTCTTAACCCCCAGTGACTCGCACATGTGCCTGATTCTAATATTGCCGACAGCATTTGAAGGCAACACGGGAGATATTGGTTTACACGGTGGAAAACACCCCTCCGCACCTTGCAAACACATGATCCTAACAAACAGCATCCCTGCTTTTCCTCTCTGTCAAGACAACATACAGTATGTATAGGACGGCCTCGCCTCGACTTTAAACCAGCTCTCCCTCTGAGGGGCCCCTTGGCCCCCTGAAAGCATTATCTAATTAATTCCTTAACTAGCTTAGTCCCTAAGCAGACAGTCAAAATCAAGTCAAACTAATTTGTTGTTGGTCGTGAATCACAAGACTGGAGTCAGATGCATGTGATCGCTTTTAACAAGTTCCTCTTTGCATGTAGGTTCTGATATTTTCCATCTTCAGTGGTGGAAGTACATGTATTAAAGTACTGAACAATTTTAAGGTAGGCCTACTTGTACTTCTACGGAGGCCCAAAGAGGTAAAATCATCCAATATTTCACAAAAAAAAGCTAAAGTTAAAATAATAAATACAGATTTGTGTAGCAGAACTTCCTTTTTTTCTTCTTTCCTACCTCATTAATCATCTCAAGATTGATCTTGTAACCCTTTGGGGGGCCCCGACCCCCAGGTGGGTAACCACTGGACTAAACCAGCCAACTGTATGTAAAGTAGTTCAAACTGGCTCCACCTCCAGCAGCTATAAACAGTTGCTGCTAAGCGGTTACAGATAATGGATGGATGGAAGTACACATTGCTGATAATACTTCTGTACTTTTACTTAAGTAGGATTTTGAATGCACTCGTAATAGAGTATTTTAATTTGGTGCTTTTAACTCAAGTAAAAAATCTGAATACTTCTTCCACCACGATGCATCTATGTAATACAGCAGCAATCAAAGACACACTGTGTGTGTCCTACAGTATCACTTACAGAGCAGGAACTAGGTGAAAAGGTAACTTCTGAAAGTACAGAGTGAAACAGAGTGAGTTTCCTCCCCTCTAATTCATTTTTTACTGTTACATGCAAGGCATTGGTAGAACCGTGGGAGGCAGTTTGGTTGTCTGAGACAGAAAGCAGCAGGTGGAGTTTGCCTTTAGGACTGAAGACTATTAGCAACGTGCTGAAAAACACCAGTCACCTAGACAGGAAGTAGTGATGTCATAAACTACCATATAACAGGATGGGAGCTTTGTGTCAGATCAAGTATCATGCAGCTGCTATTTTGCATGGATCTGAATAATCTATGTCCCTCCTGGGAGGTGGAAAGAATGAGGAGGTGTATTTTGCAGCTGCAAGTTCAATGTGTATATATATAGCAGTATGTGTGAATGCATGTACAGCAGAACGCCATGCTGTCTGAAACATCAGTATGGCTCTAAATCTGCTGGTTAAATGTCTGTAAGCTTTGAAGCTTTGCAACGACACAATTGTAGGTGGTAGTGGGCTCAGTTTTAAAGGTAGAGTGAAGATATTGGTATCATATGAAACTAGAAAACCTGATGAATCCATCGGTACCAACCATGTCATGCTAGCTTGTCATGAAGGAGGTTAAATAACGCTCGAAACTTACGTTAAATTTTGGCGAGGAAAAACTGTCATGTCCACTTTCAAAGGGGTCCCTTGACCTCTGACCTCCAGATATGTGAATGAAAAGGTTCATTTTGAACAGATAAAGTCAACTAAAGGGAGGAAAGGTGTAAAAAAATTATCTTTGTGCTTTACACACTCACTCACTCAGTTTACAACACAGCCGGAGTTGTTAGTATGTAATGAAAAGCAGCCTCCCCCCAAACAAAGGAGCGGTCTACAACAACAACAGCCTCCTATTGAAGCTTACAGAGCAGCACGTTACACAAGGAACCTCGCATACTTTCACAGCCCAGAACCGGAGCACCAGGAAATGATCCGAGATCCTCGGGAACAGGAGGACAAATCTCACTCTGTCTCACACATTTTCTCTCCCATTTCCCGTCCTCTCTCATTCACATAACCAGCTGTCTTGGCTCATGTGTGCTCACAGCTGCCCAAATCACTGGTCCCCAGACATGACGAAGGCCTGCAATGAGAAGGGGAACAGAGGGGGCTCTACATCTGGGTCAATAACTGCTAGATCTATCGGGCTGTCTGGGGAGGAAAGAAGGCTGACTGTCATTCTTTGTCCAAAGCTCACAACTCTTTATTCTCATATTGATGTCAACAAAAGAGTCTATTTTTTACTGTAAAGAGAGAAATCTCTCTCCTCAGATTCCACTGTGACACAACACAAGCACATGAACCAACGAAGTACTACTAACTCCGAGCTCCTATTGTCTCGATTTGATCTGGAGCAGCGCAGCATGTTAGCAATTTCCATAGTTTTACTGAAAAACAGTAAAGGTTAGTGGTGAGCAGAGTGGAACAAGGCAGAGCAAACATATTTTTCCAATGCTGTGTGGCTCCCTGAAGGAATGTGCTCTTTCAGTCACCATGGAGAGAGAGACAGAGATTCTTACTGTTGCAGGACAAAGCTTAACGCTCAATGGATGGGTTTTACAGGCCCCCTTCATTGTAAAAGGATTAAATAAATCAAGGCCGGTCGAGACCCAGCGCCACGGCAGGGGTGCCGTGGCCTTTCAGCTCCGACCAAACAGACACACACAAACACAGCTGGCCCCCGTCCAGACACAGGGTACATTCAGCAGCTTCCACAAACGCTGTAGTAACCTGGCTCACCCCTGAACTCATTTGCATACACCTTGAGGGGGTGAAACAGAAAAAGAACAGAGGGCTGGAGGGATAAGATCGTTTGAAAAGTGGGGTTTCATTTTTGCACCACTACATCTAATCCCAAAACTTTTATATACAGTATTTGTTTTCTTTTGCAGACAGAAGCCATGCAAATCATATAATAAAATAAATGATGATGAAACCTGAAACATATAAACAAAATACAACAAGAACAGTCTGCAGAGGGAAATAGGGCGTTTTCTTATATGAGATTATACAAAGACCTATTTCCACAGTACTGCGTCATACATACTCAGATGTGGCCCAAGTCTTATTGGTCCACCAACAGAGTGCAGATATAATGTGTATAAGTAGGTTAAAGGTCATAGACAGGGCAATCTATTAGGTCCTCCTTGTAATGTAAAGGTCCTGACACACCAAGCCGACGGACAGTTCGGGGTCGTCGGTGAGCGTCTGTCGGCCGAGTTTTTGCGGTGTGTCCCGCACCATCGGCTCTAGTCTGCCCTGTCGGAGTTTTTCGTCCGATTCAGCATGTTGAATTGGCGGCGGAGGCGCACATCGGTGAGAAAAATCACTCTGATTGGCTGCTCAGATAAAGTGAAATAGTGCACGAGAAGAGAAACGGAAGTGAGGAAAGCAAGCCGACGAGTAAAGTCAAGTGGACTCTTCTCATTTTTCATCTTCATCTGATCATTCCAACATACGAATATTTTCACAGCGACATGAACATCTGGAATGAAGCTAAGCGGTGAGTGAGAGCGGTGTGAAAATGGTCGCCAGACGCCGCTTTGTTTCATGTACGCATCATAACAACGGCTTGTATATCCGCCGTCCTCGGTCTTCTGGTTTCCCTTTTTGAATGACGGAGACAGACTACCGCCGCCTGCTGTTATTTCCTCTCACGCAATCGCAGAACGTACGTGGTAGTTGGCCACCGGCTGTAGTCTTTGCGGCGTGTTCGAGTGCCACCTTTTGGCCGGGACAAAGGCGACTCAAAGGTCGGCCTTCTTCACTGCTAGTTCTTTGATGTCGGGTTGGTGTGTCTGGGCCTTTAACACCAAAACGTCCACACGTTTCTTGTTTGAAGAGTGAAGCTATATCCCGTCACAGGTAGTCATATCAGAGTCACACAGTGCAAATACATCACTCGGGTTGTGGAGTTAGTTTTTGGTTAAGGGGTGGCGGGGCAGCACACCAAAGGATTTTTTTGTCTACCTGAACTTAGGCTGTAGTGGTTTAGCGGGTCGGCCACCCATGCACTGTCCTGTATTACACTCTCCATCTCCAAGTCTGCATGCAGCCGATGGACAGATGGACCCACAGACGGATGGATGGATGGATGGATGGATGGAGACATGGGAGAATCGGCAGAGGGAGAGAAGCATGTTAAGTTAGAGAACAGAGCAGCTGTGTACTTTGGGAATGTGAGGTCAGTAACTTTGCATAGAAATGATACGTGTGAGACAGTGTGCAGATAAAAGAAAAATGTTCAGTAATGAAGTATAATCAATTAAAGAAACTTTGTATTCATCAATAAAACAAGTCTTCTTTAATGAGAGAACTTAAAGTTATAATCCTTAAGACTTCCATGAAATCAAACCGCTTTTGATACTAGTCATGGTTGGCACTTTTTCAGCAATAGCCATTCAGTGTATTTACATTCATTATTGGTGGCAGGGTCCGCCATTCCTGCTGTCTACCTACGCCAGGGAAACGATGCAGTATGTAATCCAGCATTCCTGTTTGTAATCTGATTTGACTGATATCAGCCTCATGGTTGACACCGTATCAGTGTTTATATTAGTGGTATTTTCTTTTTAATTTATAAGGGACATGTAATGTTTTATACTTCTGGTGAATATAATCCAATCAATCTTATTTCCATTGATGTATTTTGTATATACAGTTCCCTTTCTTAACACCTTATTTTGAAAACCAGACGTAGTCCCACGTGTCCTCTAACTTCTCCAAGGTGGTCTCAAGCTCTCCCGTCAGCTCCGTTCTCTTTATACATCCATGTTCAGCTCCATCGGGGCCGTTTGAAAGCATTTAACATAAATATCAGTATATGGGTGCTCTACAGTTGTAGCGTCAGCCCATTTGACCACGGAGATGAGAGCGACGGCCGGCTCGACCGCACGTTACCGCGATACGATAACGTTTCCTGTCCGTGACAGAGTTAGCATGCAGCTTTAGCCGTGATGTCTAGCTCTGCTTTTCCTGGTAACGTGTGAAACCCAAAGTGTTTCCATCCTTTACTGGATGTGTAGTGTTTACCACGCTGGATTTAACATGTGAGGGTGCAGGTCGTATCCACGCGGACCCTCCGACATTTTATACTTTCTCATCTTGGCTCGCTGCGGTTTGTTTTGGTTGACGGATACAGAACAGATATGACGTCACGTTACCCTGACTACAACAATAAAAGCGGTAACTTCCTTCTACCTCCACATAGACTCAAATGAAGCAAACATATCGATTCTGGTATTAAACCATCACTTTCAAAATCTTAAAAAAAACAAAAACATGATACATAGGTGAATTGTTTTCCCGCCCCTAGCTGTTACTACTAGGAACCGGGGGTGTTGTCAAATCAACTAAGACTGAAGTCTTAAGGAACTTTAATTGAAACTCAAATGAACAATATGTCATACTGTACAAGTGCAAATGTGTAAATGTCTTTTGTGTGTGTGTGTGTGTGTGTGTGTGTGTGTGTGTGTGTGTGTGAGTGAGTGAAGGTGAAGTGAGTGGACAGGTGGATGAAGTGTGTATACCAACACGCACAGGGAGGGAAGAGACTCCAAGAAGCAGGCTGCAGGCCAGAGCAGGGGGAGGCTGAGGCAGAGGAGTCACAGTCAGATGCAACAAATCAAGACACATGCTAATACTACTGCACATCCAACAACAACATTCATGACGCGTTGCAGTGAACGAGAACAAGCAGGCAGCTTAAACACCAATACGGTGAGTTGTTTGTTCTGTTGATCCAGGATCTGCTCATTTAAAGTTAACATTACTGACAACAGGGCATCTGCAGGTTATAGAAAACCAACTGTTAGACTTTGAAATGTAGATTATTACAACAGATTTATGATTGAACATAGCTATAGAACATAACTAATCACAAAGATAACTGTATTGAGGATATCTAAATAATATACTTGACCTGCGGATACCCTCCATAAAGAAAGAAAATGCATGATTGACAGATTAGGACACGTGCAAAAAACAAACAGAAAAAACAGCAACAAGCATTGAATCATTGCTCAGAAGCCGGGGAGTGGGCAGGCAGATTAAGTCGTGTGCTGTGCGTGCACTGCAACAGTTAACTCTACACCGCAAGATGCATTTCTGATCAGCCACACAGTCTGAAAGAAAGGCTCAAAAAACTTGGGTTTGAAACTTGATTGGCACATCAGACGACACGGGCGTCCAACAGCACCCGAAACCCTGCACCTATAATGATATCCCTTCCCTCATAACTGTGGATCTTGTGGGGTTTTTCTTTGCTGTGTCATCACTTAAAGCAGACCCCGAAGTCTCAGAGGCTGTTATGCTGGTTAGGAACCCCGGCTCCGCTCGCCCATCCCAAAGCCAGCCGGGTGGTTGTGACAGTGAGTCATACTGGTTTGATCAGTCTTTGGATTTGGAAGACGTGGACGTGGATTCGTACGAGAGGTTTGATCAAAAGGCTCGGTCAAAGCAACGTGATGTGAACTGCTATTTTTTTTGGGGGGGGGGGGTGCTGCGATGTGTGAAGAAGTGAAGGCAAAGTTGATCTCAAGTCTGTATCGCAGCTGTTCTCTTTGATCCCAGGAGGGTTTATGTTATACATTTGTCTTTGACACTCTCAGGAGCGTGCCAAAGAGCTTCTCTGTTTGCTCTGGACAGCGATAGATTAGCACACTTATTTGCAGTGGATTTGAATAGTGCCGAGTCAATATAACACGATAAGCCGGTTGTTTCAAGGGATGACGTGGGAGAATTATGGGTTTCCTTTCACTGTGACATGCTCATAAATTTAAAAGGACTGTTTGTACTTTTTTACACGTATAAATCATTTTTTATTGCCAATTTGTGAACAGGTTGTAACCTGAGATATGAGACCTTCCAATCAAGTTCAGTCTTGTGTGTGTCGGTAGTGCGAGCGTGAGCAACAGGACGCTGACTGTCGTTGACTCAGGTTGCTTTCACAGCAGGGACCCGGGCCCGGATCCAAGTACACTTGACCCCAAAGTCCAGTTTGTTTGATTAGTGTGAACGCTCCGTACCGTACTCGGGCACGGTTCGCATCAGTTGTGAAAGCCAACCGTACCGAAACACGGGTCTCCTCCAAAATATGTCTCTGCGCGCAACATCCACCGATCTCATCCTCTGAACTGCACGGCCGTGGTGATAAAGCAGGAAGTAAATATAAACAATAGTAGGCGATGAAGTCGGGCAATGTTTGTTATTTTATTTAGCTGGTTTAATGGTCCGCCTCCGAAAAACGAGAGTTGCTCAGCTGCTCAGCGGGCGGAGAGAGAGAGACAGCGGGGGGGGTAAACAACATGTAGAGCGGCATATTTTCATGTCAGATTCGGTGAAATAAGAGTTTATTTCGACCAATCCAGAGTTGGTGATTGTTGGAAAGACTAACGACGACGGTTTTGGTGAGTTTTATTTTGTTTCTGTGAAGTTTGAATGAAGTGTTTTACGATGCTCCGCCGCCAGAACAGCTGATCTCAACATAAACTAATACATGAGCTCTTGCTTTTAATACAGAATCAATTCCATGCACAAGTCTGTCAGACCAGTCATAATATTTGCGAGCAAGGTGTAAAACACACACGAACGCACTCACGCACCCCGAGCCACATCATCCGTCACAGACCTGACCACCATATCAGTGAGACATTAACTGCCATCAGTGATGACTTGCTTCCAGCACATTGTCTGTGAATGGTTTAGAAGGAGGAGGAGGAGGAGGAGGAGGAGGCGTACCTGGTTTTGGCACCGTGTTGGTCATGGACTGCGGCACTTTATCATTTATGAGCTCCACACACTCACTGGGAAAGAAGCCAACCTGGAGAGAGTTCGGGAGTGAGACAGGCAGGGTGAGGTGGGAGGAAGTATAATCAGACTGAGAGAGAGAGAGAGAGAGAGAGAGAGAGAGAGAGAGAGAGACAACACACACACACACACACATCTATGCAGAGGTGCGGTTGTCACATTAATAATGTGATTCTGTTATCAGAACAAGCACTGTGACATCACACATGAGGTTCATATTAAGTCTATCTGTGTACCTGCTGCTCTTAAAGGGGACATATCCTGCTCATTTCCAGGTTCATACATGTATTTTGGGTTTCTAACAGAACATGTTTACATGCTTTTATGTTCAAAAAACACATCATTGTTCTCATCCTGTCTGACTGAATATCCCTGTATTCACACTCTG